>JAJPUD010012627.1:0-48394 GCA_023553655.1 Myrmecobius fasciatus | reverse complement strand
TCCTCTGAAAATTGTCTGTTCATATCCTTTGACCATTTATTGATTGGAGAATGGCTTGAATTTTTATAAATATGAGACAATTCTCTATATATTTTAGAGATGAGACCTTTATCAGAAACCTTACATGTAAAGAGGATTTCCCAATATATTGCTTCCCTCCTAATCTTGTCTGCATTGGTTTTGTTTGTACAAAAACTTTTTAACTTAATATAGTCAAAGTTATCTATTTGGTTTTCAATTAAGATTTCCAGTTCTTCTTTGGTCATAAATTTATTCCATCTCCATAGGTCTGTGAGGTAAACTATATTACGTTCCTCTAATTTACTTACTCTTTATATGGATAGAAAATTTAAACTACACTTAAAGGGCTATAAAACTATTCATACCATTTGAACACCACTAGGACAATATCCCAAAGAGATTGCAAAAAGAAAGAATCTATTTGATTCTGTAAGAGTGTATATTCAAGAGCTCCCCCAGTGTATGGAAGCTCGGTGAAGAAAGCAGCTCATCATTGGCTCCAGTAGACCAGGCCCTGAGAATCATTGCTCCAGTGGTGCTAAGAACTTTGTGAGACCTTCTCATGCTACCATTCCACTTCTTCTGCTTTCTCCTTAGTGTAGCAAGCCTTTTCAGGAGAGCTATCGTAGAAATAGTATGGGGCTTTCTTTCCATTTGTGAAAGTTCCCAAGCCTTTACTTCATTTCTTCTATTATTCTGTTCCATGGCTCCAGTCTCACCAGGATTCTCAGCATTTAAATCAGAGGTCATGGGACACAGATAGGAGGATACTTGGCTGATGCTTGTCAATCCCCCGAATTCATTGGAGAAGTTGCTTCTTTTCAATCGGCCACTAGCTTCCTCACGTTTCATTGCACCATCCCTGAAAGTATAGAACGATTTCTCTAGTTGCCAAATGCAGTGGCCTGTTTTGCTTTCAATCTTATTATACTGGCAGTTCAATTTGTGCAAAGCAGTCAACGATGACAATGAATGAATGAAGCATTTTGAAGTGTGTATTATGTGCTAAATTCTGGGCATACATATAGGAAAGCAAGACAGTCCTTGCATTTACAGAATTCACATTTGAATGAAGGGACACAACAAATATGAAAATTTTTTCTACCATCCAGATAAAAAAGATCTATAGCCCTTAGGCTACAATACCAAAGCAAATGTTATTGCTTCTTTTTAATGGCATTTCCACTAATGAAATCATATCAGTTCTGGCTACAGAATCATTTGACATTGTCAAAGACTTTTGTAAGTCTTCAAGAGTTGTGGCTATATTATCGGCTAGAATAGTTGTTAAGACTGCATCTCCACAAAGGTTTGCCTCCTAGGGGTTTTCTGCAAACTTGATGGAACAGAGATGATGTCATTTCCAGGGTTTCCATGCTTATATATCTATTGCTGATAGTTGAGTAGTGGCTTTTATGGTGTTGATGAGGAACATGAACTCCTTCTCCATAATATCTCAGAAATAATTTTAGCACTTTTCTCTCAGGAAGCCTCTTTCAACATTCAATAAACTAATTATTTTTTCTTTGGAGAATTCACAGAGAGTATTTTCCATACACAATTAGGATGGCTCTTGAGACCTTTGATTTTGTAGTGTCCTACCACCCAAACATCTTACCTCGCTATTATTATTTAAATTATAGTTGGTTCCCTCAATTTGACCAGTATATGAATCACAACATCATCACATTTCATCTCAACCTGCTAATCATACTAAATACAAGGGGGTAGACTTAACAATAATATCTTGTTTAGGTTAATTTGGGGTAAAAATGAGCATTAACAAGTCAATAAACATTTAATAAAAGGATGCTCATATTATCCTATAACAACAAAGATATTCAAAATCATACAGTGACACTTAAATAACTAGATTCATCCTCCCTTACCTCCATTTGGAAAACTGCCTGATCAGCATGACTATTCATGATAAAATATATGAGGGTGAGGGAGCCCTGGGTCTATCCCAACTCTTCTGTGTAGATCTGCTTTCAGTTGACTAGTTTTTCCTTGACTCCTTGATTGACTTTCAGCTGCAATTCTTCATTGTTGCAAAGGATCAGGGTTCTTGAAACTACTTTGTCCCTTGAGTCAATGACATTCTGTGTGCCCATTTAACTAAAAAGTTTATGTCTCTTCTCCTTAGAAGTAATATCATCTTTATGTTCTATTAATTTCTTTCTGTGACTATATTGATTAAAAAAGTTGAAATCATCAATTAATTGGTCAGAAGGCAAAACCTCTCACCCTCTGCCCATACCTCCAGTGTTTTCTTTATATTGTTTTCCTGAGGTTAAATTAGATAATGCATGAAAAGGACTGTGAGGCAAAATGGTATAGAACAAACCTTTTTAAACTAGGGTTGTGACCTAATAGTGGGCTGTGTAACTGCACATGAGGGTTGTGAAATTATGATTTATTGTTAGTAAATGCTTGATTTATATATGCATTTTATACACCTATATATTCAGAATTGCATAAAATTTCTAGAGTGAAAGGGTTTAAGAAACCTTAGTATAGAGCAAAAATATCAAAACCGCTGAATTATTGGCAGCAGAACTTCTGAATGTGGCCAGAACATTAAAATATAATTGGAAATATTTAACAATAAATAAAATTACAATTCAGCATAGATAATTTTAATATGTAGTTTTCTAAGTCAACATGTTACTGGCAAGAATCCTTACATATTGATTTGATTAGTGGCCTTTTTTTAAGTTTAACATCATTGCTATAATGGATAGAAAACTGACATCACAGTAAAAAAGTACAGGGTTCAAATATAATCTCTGACAAGTAATGGATATTTAACATTATGCAAGTCACAAACTTAGTACTCCAGACAATGTTCTAAGACTTTTAGTTACAGAGAAAACGCCCTTCTGCATTGTTTGATAAAGTTCCTTATGGGAAGATCCCTATAATGTTCAAATTACAGGGCCATTGCAAAAATGAACAGTATAAAATTTTTATACAAAGGTTGTTTATCATTATCATCATTTCTTTTTCTTTTCTACAAGCAAAGCATCATACTGGAGTGAGAGAGGAAATGATCACTAGAAAATGTATGCAAACACACATATAACATATGGTCAGGATACTATTGATTATGATTAAAATTTACATGGTAAGTTTAGAGGATGTTGCTGAGAGCTGCTCTTGTACCCTAGAATTTATTTTTTTTAATGGGAGGAAGCAATGCTTTATTTTTTTTAAATTAAAAGCTTTTTATTTACAAAACACATGAGTGATTTTTCTACATTGACCTTTGCAAAACTTTTTTTTTCCCAAGCTTTCCCCCTCCTTCCCCCCATCCCCCACCCCTAGATGACAGGTAATCTAATACATGCTAAACAGAATAAATTATATGACAAATCCAATATATGTATACATATTTATACAGTTATCTTGCTGCACAAGAAACATTAGATCTAAAAAGAGAAAAAAAAAGCAACCTAAGAAGGAAAACAAAATGCATGGAAATATTCACAGAAAGCGTTAAAATGCTGTGTTGTGGTTCACACTCAGTTCCCTCAGGCCTCTCTATGAACGTATATGACTATCTTCATCGCTGAACAATAGGAACTGGTTTGAATCACATCATTGTTGAAGAGAACCATGTGCATCAGAATTTATCATCATATAGTCTTGTTGCTGTGTATTATATTCTCCTGGTTCTGCTGATCTCACTCAGCATCAGTTCATGCAAGTCTCTCCAGGCCTCTCTGAAATCATCCTGCTGGTCATTTCTTACAGAACAATAATATTCCATGACATTCATATACTATAACTTATTCAGCCATTCTCCAATTGATGGGCATCCTTTCAGTTTCCAGTTTCTAGCCACTACAAAAAGGGCTGCCACAAACATTTTTGCACATGTGGGTCCCTTTCCCTCCTTTAAAATCTCTTTGGAATATAGGCCCAGTAGAAACACTGCTGGTACCCTAGAATTTAAAAATATTCTCAGTCTGTAATAAAATTCCAAAGATATTTTTTCCATTAATAAAACATTATTTTAATTTTTTCTAAATAAATTTTCTTTCCCTTGTTTTCCTAAGCCCTATTTTCTTCCAGATCAATTCTCCAGAATTTAAGATAGTATTTTTTTTGGAGGGAGAAGGAGGGCAGAGAGATAGAACAGTGATTAGAAAGCACTTGCCATTACCTGAAAAGAGTGTCACAGAAAAAAAAAATAGCAGTGTAATCAATTCTCTTCAAAGATGGATGATATGACTGTTGGAATAGTGAGAAAATAAGGATAATGCACCCCAAAATCCTAATTCCTGTTCTGTCAATTATGCCTCTCTTCTTCAGCTTTTCTCTTTCATATTCAAATATCAGAAGTGGTTTTTGGTTTTGTTGTTGTTTTTTGGTGGGTTTTTTTTTTTAGTTTTTATTGACTTGGGGTGGGGAGGCAATAATGAAGAAAAAAAGAATTATGGAAAACAGGCAATCCTTTGGAAATCCATTAAGCTCAAATTTACAGCATTATTGCTTCCAAAATGTTCCTGGAAGAAATTGATTAGAGGCAGACTAATTCTCACTGTATTGACTATTGAATTGAACTAAAAACTCCCTATCATTTAAATTAACACAGAGGAAATAACATATGAAAGTAATTGGGGTTGACATTGAAAGAAATACAGATGGATGGAGGGAAATGTAAAAAAGACTTGAAAACTTTGAGATAAAATAAAGCTTTTAAGGTATAATTGATCTTTCCAAAGGCCCAGAACTAAGAGATGGAAAAAGCAAAGTAACTTCGTGCTTTCATGAACATTGTCTCAAATCCTTCTTTGATACTGGTCTGTAGGAAGGTAAAGATTATTTGCATTATGATTTTATCAATGGATGAAAAAAAGAATTTGTTACATGATTGGTAAAATGCCTAGCTTTACTGGGAAATGCCCTTCACTAAAAATGGTCACAAGCTACCTTTATGAGAGTCAGAGTTTTCATTAATTGCACATTTATTTCTACAACACACAATATTCTTTACCATGTCAGAAAATAGGATGTTGGAAGAATGCAATGCAACTTTTAAAACATTGCCCATTGTTGATATAAAATAGTTTGAATGAAAAATGTATGAAAATAATATTCAGATATATAAATAACTTTTTAATGTATATATTCATTCATGTATATATTCATTCATGTATATATTTCATCCAATAATACAAAATGTAATCCCTCCATGTCTAGCCATTCTGCAGACTTTAATCAATGTTCTTTAATAAATATTTTTAAGGGGGGAAGAGAGATTCAATGAATTATCAAGAAGTCCTTCAAAGATATTTACCTTTCCAATGCTATCAGGATAATTTGCTTAATTCAAGATAACCACAGGATACAAGAAATCCAGATTTGCTGACATGATTTAATAGGTGGAAAAATAGTCAAAATAGAACTTGGAATTTGCTGATATTTAACAAGGTTGAAACTAAAATGGTATTTTGAATGTTAATTCTACCATGCTTAATCTCCATCACAGGGTATGATTTTCTTAAGCATCAATGGGATATTTGTTGCTCTTCATATTCTTTTTTGATTTCATACAAGAACTGGAAGATTAATGATAGTTCCTACTGCCCACAGGAATCTTGTGAAGTCTTCTCTGACTTCTAATACAAAGTACACGCAAGCATTTAGAATGTTTCCCTTAACAACACCAGACAGTCTCAGAGTCCTTTGGATTCCTTGATACTTATATCAGCTCAGATTTTCACTTTGTTTATATTAGAAAAGTAATTTTCAATATACATTCATTTGGTACCTAATACACAAAGCAAATGATAATCTGTTATATAATCTTATAAAAATAATTTGAGAGGGGAGGAGTTTGGGGATGACCAGTGATATCATTGTTATAGGAAAATGTAGGTAAGAAAACCTCTTCATGCCATGTAGATCCATACTTGCTCTGCAATTCATTTTCTTATAGAATTAGTTGCCCAAGGCACTTTCCCTCAAGAATAAAGTCTTCCTAATTCCAAACCAGCTCTCTACTCAGTACAATTTGCTGCCCCTAAGTTCAATAATAACTTCTGCACAACCAATATAAATAAAAACATTTTATTAACTTTGAAAATATTTTGCACTTATTTTTCTGTGTATATGTTTCTACTCAGCAGAATATGAGTTCTTTGAGTGCAAGAATACTAGACAAATCAAAACCTCTCAAGGGTTTTGGTAACATCCTAAGACTACAACTTATACAATTGATACTGAAGAAACTTCATAGAAAAAGCAAAGTTTCTTATTAGGAGTGTTTTATACCCATGAAATCACAACTCTGGATGTACAAAAACAAAAATAAAAGGCTATTCTTCATATCTTGATAAGTGCTGACAAATTATGAGCTCTCTTGTCAAAAGATCTTTCCAAATTTAGAGTGTGTCAAGTTCCTGGCCTGTTGTACTTTGTAGTTTAATTGGGCTGTATGGAATGTTAAGAAAGGACTAGTACTTCTGGTATGAGAACCAATTCCTTTTCAGGCTGCCAATCTACATTTTGTGTCCACCTGTTACTCAGTTCAACTTGTGGCTCCAAGAAAGTACAGCACACACAGGAGATGCACCTAAGTAAACCCATAGGCTTCAAACTCATTAGTGAGTTGGAAAATGTCCACCCCAAGCATGTGAAGCCTTACTCCTGTAAAATGGGCAGATAAGAAAAATTTGTTCCAATGACCATGAAAGTGACTGAAGCAGGGGCTGTGGAGTGTTGATAGCTTGGGCAGACACCAAGGTCAGCCAATATATGCTGGAACTTTGCCAATCTTTTTGACTTTTGTTTTATCATTGGACTTTGATGATTGAAAGACAGAGTGGGACTGATGACTTCATGAAACTCTGCCTTATTTAAATCCAATTCATATAGAAGTCAAGATACCACACTGTGATGTCCTTGATCCTCTGAAAAAAAAAAGGATGAACAACAGAAAGAGTTCATTTGTGGAATATGACATTCAAAAATAACTAGAATACAAAATCACACATGACAATAACATTAGAGGATCACAAGGGAAGTGTTACATATGGGGGGAGTTCAAGGGTGAAAAAGGGAAGATTTCATTTAAAGAAGTCAGGTTTCCTTCCTTCTTCATTTAATTCTACCATTTTATGCTTCCTTCACAGCTTTCTCTAATTATTTTACTAAATTTTACTAAATTTAAACTTTTTCAAGGGAAGGCAAGAGAACTAAATATCTTATTTCTGTTATATACAGTTTCCCTGCTTCTTTAGATAGAAAAATATGTAGACAGACATAGAGATATAGACATTTATCTTTATCAACAAGTATGTGTATAGAGAATAATGAATGCATTGTCATTGTTTGTCCTTTGTTCACATCAGGAGTTGATGCCTTGACATGCAAATGAATTGGATTTAAGGGAGGAAGAGCTGTGCAAGGTCACCTGCCTCACTTTTTCCTCCAGAGTGATCTGGTCCAGTGGCCAGATATAGATCAAAATGATTGGAGATGGGCCTGGATGAATTGGGAGAACTTGGCCTTTTTAAGCTAAGATCTTCAACAGGTCTCAGTTTGACTGATGACTGAACCCTAAACACATGTATACACACACACACACACACACACACACACACACACACACACAGCAGGCACCAATTATACAAATTAATTTTCATGTTTTCTTTGATAATGTGAAAATTCTTACCTATTTAACCTCTTAAGCATCTTCTAAACATTCCCCTATGTAATTACAAGTGGCTTTTCCCCTAAATTCTTCATTAATGGTTTTTCTAAATTCTAAATTACACCTTAATGTCATTTCCTTTTGACTTTCTAGGTTTTTTTAAACAATAAGGCATGACATAAACATTAAATTATTTGTATCATTGTTATATTAAGACAAGAGAATTTCATAAAGCAAATGGTACTGATGTTTACTCAAAAATATAGGATTGGAAATAGACATTTATTTATTAAAATTTGAGCCCAGAAGCTCTATTATACAAATGATTAATCTGGCTTAGAACTTTATCTCCATGAAATATCAATTTCTGTTTCACAGTTTTCTTAGTATTACAGAGATTTTTTTTTCATTTTAATCGGTTGTATAATATGATAATTCCTATTGTAGGTGTTCAGAGTTTCACTCTTTCTTTTTCTTTGGTTGTTCATTAGTCATTTTTTTTTCCAAGCTGGGGAGCAACGTACTTGGTAATGTGCCAAAAGACCCAGATGTCACCACATAATTTGCAGAAGATATTTAATATAAATTGCTGGTTTTCATACAAATCTAGATGATAGGTGAGCTTTTTGATTGCTTTTTGTTTGTTAATTTGTTGGACAGATAATTCTTAAAAATCTTTTGCATACAGTAGACATATCTATGATCACCTCTCCTTTCCAGGTGCTATTTATTTTCATCATATTATAGAAATGCTGAACGCATAGATTAACAATATTAGAATGAGTGAGGAAATGGTACGTACATAATTTATGTAATGAAAACACTACTTATTCAATGCCATCTACAAAAAGCTTTCCACAAATGGCAATGACTGTGTGAATTCATTAAGGTATGAAGACTTTGTTTCCAAGTACAAAATACATGCAACCATTATCTCTTACATCTATCATAAAATTAAGTGCTGAGATATTTTTCTCCCATGCTTTTATGTTTTCAAAAATGCACTACTTCTTTTGGCTACTTTATATGTACCAACTTTCAAGTCCTATCTTTTGGTATAATCCATTTTCTCAGAGAAGATGCAGTTCATATACAAAGACTACAGCTTGATTTTTTAAACTAATATTCTGCATTTCATCCACAGCAACATAGATTGACTTGGCCCATATCCTGCGAGCATAATTCATTTCCAACATTCAGGGAAGGTTTTTGGATTGAGAACAAAAGAAAATGTCAGACACCAAGTCAAGATCAATTAGGTGCTAATTGGACTTTGCATTTATCACCTGTAGACACTGATGCTTTATTTCTCTAAGCAGGGGGAAGGGATCATAGATTTAAGACTGGGAATAATCTTAGAGATGAATGAGTTGAATGACTTTTTTACAAATAAGAAATGGAGAGCCAGAGAAGCTTGGTGATTTGCAGAAAATCACAGATAGGAAGTAACAGTGAGGATTTGAGAGGTCTTGTAACTGCCAAATTCACCATTTTTCCCGCTACATTCATCTTCATTTTCCTTCCCCACTCATAATTCTAGATGAATTGATAAAACTATCTCAGAATTCTTCCACTATTATTTCCATTCATTTTAGCCTATAACCTATTTTTTGGAATTGTTAGTATCTTTAGTGAAACAAAAAGAATTCCTTTAAGAGTGTACTGATGTTTAGCAAATGACCACTTCATTTTACTGAAAATGGCACTTCAAGGGTACAATGAAAGAGATACTAAAGAACCTCTGGAGAGGAGTTTACAAACTAAGAAAATCTGACTCAAAAAACATTTTCTATTGCAAAACTCTTTCCTAAGAATCCATGTTTATCTCAGGGGAAAACTAATAGACAAAAAACTTTGAACATGTAGTTTCTTTAAGAAGTCTGACTGCTTTTAAATGCTACTTCGCATAGTCAATATTTTAACTCAATCCCACTAGAAAAAGGATTTTGTATATATATCAAAGTTTCCTTGATAGGGTTCCAATTTTCAAATACACACACACACACATACATACATATATATATATATAATGATGGAAAGGGATCTTGAGATGCTGGGTCATAAAGGTTCTATCATCATTATCATAATCATCATCAATATCATCATCATCATCATCACTGTCACATTTCTACTGTATTTTAAGGTGATTTGCAAAGTATTTTAGAATATTGTTTGATTTGAACCTCACAGCAACAATGGGAGATAGCCACTATTGTTAAATGCATTTACAAAATGGACAATGAGGCAAAGAGAGGTTAAAGACATTAACTGACTTGGCTAGGTTCACATAAATAATATGTCTCTGAGGAAGAATTTGAAAATTTTTATTAATCTCACTAAGTTAAGGATTCTATTCACTACATCATTTAGATGAATATGTATTGGTTGAGTCTATATATTTCTATTTCTTTTAATTGTGAATGATGTATTCTGTTTTAAAATTGCTGTACATTTCAAATATTTAATGCCATCACTCCTATGTAGTCAATCCTTCAGTATGAATTAAAAAACTATGTACCAGGCCCTGGGGATAGAAAGTTAAGCAGTAAGAATACTTTCCTTTAAAATGCTTCCATTCAATATTCAGGGGAAGGGGGGGTAATGTGTGTATGTATATGCATATACACATATTTTATCATATACCAAGTATATGTAAGTTAAATATAAGTTAACTTTGGGGACAGTTAAGTTGCAGACTGGATAAAATGTTGGTCCTAGAGTTGGGAGGACCTGAGTTCAAATCCATTCTTAGATACTTCTTAGCTATGTGACTCTGGGCAAGTTACTTAACCTTCATTACTTCAGTTTCTTCATCTGTAAAATGAGCTGGAGAAGGAAAAGGCAAACCACTCTAGTATCCTTGTTAAGAAAATCATAACTGGGATCAAAGAGAATGGAAAATAACTAATTAAATATCAGCATTTTTTTGTGGAAATCCTAAATAGCTGGGGAAATAAGGAAATACCTTATGTAGATGTGGTTTATAAGGTGGGCTTCAATGGAAATCTTGTTACAAAGAATGAGAGATAGAAAAAAAGACAGAGAGACAGAAATTAATTCAGCAAAATTAACAAACCAACTTTGTTTGAGGGTTCATGTACTATATTCCTAGATTTCCACCTGTGTAAAAAAGGGAAGAAAACATTTTTTTATTAAAGCTTTTTATTTGTATAACATATGTATGGGTAGTTCCCCAACATTGATCTTTACAAAGCTTTCCATTACAAATTTTACCCCCAGTCCCCTCCCCTCCCCTAGATGGTAGGAAGTCCACTACATGCTAATAATATTGAAATGCTTGAGAAGTTATGCAAGAAAAATCCTATCTACAAGAAAAAAAAAGAATCAGAGAAAGGCAACACAATGCAAGCAAATGTCAATAGAGATCATGAAAATATTATGTTGTGGTCCATATTTCATTTCCCTCTCTCTGGGTGTATATGGTTTTCTTCAGTGAACAATTGGAACTGGTTTGAGACAATTCTTTGTTGCAGAGAGCCATGTCCATCAGAATTGATCATCATGTAATACTGTTGTTGCTGTGTATGATGATCTCCTGGTTCTGCTCGTTTCACTCAGCATCAGTTCATGCAAGTCTCTCCAGGCCTCTCTGAAATCGTCCTGCTGGTTGTTTCTTACAGAGCAATAATATTCCATAACATTCACATACCATAATTTATTCAGCCACTCTCCAATTGATGGGCATCCCTTCAGTTTCCAGTTTCTAGCCACCACAAAAAGGGCAGCGACAAACATTCTTGCACATGTGGGGCCCTTTCCCTCCTCTAAGATCTCTTTGGGATATAGGCCCAGTAGAAACACTGCTGGGTCAAAGGGTATGCACAGTTTGACAACTTTTTGAACATAGCTCCAAATTGCTCTCCAGAATGGTTGGATCCGTTCACGAAGAAAACTTTTTTTAAAAATTCTTCTTGAACTCAAGTTTGGTCATTTTAGTTATACTATTAATTTCATTTCTCTTCTTTCCTTTCCATTAATGTTATTGAAATCATTCTGTATATTGTTTTATGGATTCTGCCAAGAGTTCATTCTCTACTAGTTCTTCTAAATTTCACCATGTTCTCTTCTGAAATCTTTATATTATTTCTTATAACATGGTAATTATTCTGTTATACTCATGGAACACTTTAGTTACCCATTCCCTAATTGTTTTATATCTATTCTGTTCTCAACTTTTTATTACTGAAAAATAAAAGAGTTGCTATGAATATTTTGGTGCCTTTGAGGTCTTTCTATTCCTGATCTAGTTAGGATATGTCCTTCCTACAATTACAATTTCTGGGCAAATGATATAGATCTCTTACCATGTTCTTAGCATAATTCCAAATTATTTTTCAGAAGAGTTGGATCAATTCACAATTCTACCAACACCACCTTAGTGGGCTGATATTTTCACAGTCCTTCCCACTTTACTCATTCCATATTTTATCATCTCTGCCTATTTACTGGATATGAAGTAAAACTGCACAGATAATCAGATCTGCACATCTTTTAGTAGAAGTCACTTGGAGCAATATTTTTTATGACTGTTTATGGAATTGTAATTTAAAGGTCATGTGGTCCCTTTCTTTTTATAGCTGGGAACATGAAGCTCCAGAAAGTTCAATGATTTACCCAGTTATACAAAGAGTTAGTGGCAAAGTTAAGGTTGAAATGTAGTATTTCCATTTTTGTGGCATTCTTCATTTTTATTCTTGCTCAGTCATGCCTCACTCTGCATGACCCTATTTTGGGTTTTCTTGGAAAAGATACTGGAATGTTTTGTCATTTCTTTTTCTGTAATTTTATAGATAAGGAAATGGAAGCAAAAAGTATTAGATAACTTGTCCAGGGTCATACAGCTAGACGAGTCTTAATGACCCCAAGATCATCTCTCCACTGCTCCACCTGGGTGTTCTTTTTATTGACTTTGTAATTATTTTGAGAAATGTTTTGTTTCTACCAACAGATCTATTTTCCAAAAAAAAAATACAGACATTGTTAAATACCATCATATGTCATTATTGTCATACAATGAAAATTTTTTCAATCTAAACTTCAGATATAATTATTATTTCTGTGTAATTTTGTAGTTTGTGCCAGTGATGAGCTTTACATTCACAGAGGTAAAAGAAAAGTAAGAAAAAAAAAACAATGTGAATAGTGGACAGACTTTTTTTTTTGAAGCAGGAGTTAGGCAGATCACTGTTTTTGAATTTTCTAGTCTGAATAACCTCAAAAGCCGCATTTCTTGCCATCTGTGATTGTCTCAATGTAGTGATATTCAACTTTGGAAACTCTCTCTGCCATAGAATTTAATTGGGAATTGGTGGATGCTCAATATTTGTTAACTTTCCCAGTGTTACATAACCAGTGTTAGAGGTTGAGTTTGAACAAATGTCTTTATGATGCTAAGATCAACACTGCATCTTGTCACTAAGCAGTTTCTCATCATGGCATTGCAGTGCCTAACACAATATCTTTTATAAATAGAGAATCAGTCACTTATTATTGTACTAAATTGATTATTGATACTTTTGGGGGTCTTAGCAAACTAAATAGATTATGAATGATATCATTAATTATGTAAAGATTGATTTAACTGGAAAAATGGTCAATATGATCATTATAAAAATATGGCACATTCTTTCAAGAGAGCAAACTTTCTAGGTGGGAAAGACAAAATACATTTTGATGGATACCAGATAGAGTTTGTTCATTGAGATATAGACTAGGGGTAACACAAATGAATAAAAAGTGAGACCCACAACTGAAAACGAAGTGGTAAGTTAGATTAGTTTTAGGAAATAGAAAATTTCCTTTATTTATTCCAAGTGTCCCATAAAACCAAAGGCCCACTGTTTAACACTAACATTCTGATAGTATTTCTATCAACAGGTTAAGACAATAAGAAATATGAGAAAACTTCCATTGAAATGATAAAAGTGAGTATCACATAAAGAGCAATAAAGCAGTACATTCTGGTATAAACAGCCTGCAAAATATGAAAAGAGAAACTATGCACAAGAAATAAATAACGACAGTAAGAAATTAATTGTATATTAGGACAAGAAGATGGACAAGAATTAGAAATTACAGGGAGTTTCAGAACATGCTACTAGCACCATCACAATGTATACAGAAAGCAAGGAAGGACTTCAGCATATTGGAGAGAGCCTCATAGTGAAGTTTTGAAAGACCATGCACAAGGGTGATACAGAACAGACAGTTATGAATAAGTTGCAAATTGTATCATCGTAAAAAAACTCCTAAATGGTTAAGATCACAATATTGATTGGTAGTTAAGTACAAACATTACTTCAATCCAGATACTATTGGGTGTTTCAGAATGGCTCCCTTTTTGGAGACATAGAGTAATACTAATGTTCAGTCATATATGACATGACGGTGGTATTGCTGGAAAAAGGAAAGCTGACACACCAATTTTGTAAATTTGTTAACTTTCTCTCTCCTAAAGTTTTCCAAATAGATCCATAGTGATTTATTATATTTATGTAAACACGAAAGTTCTACATTAAAAATAGTACAGATAAATTCCTTATTTTTGTACATTTTTATTTGGGGAAATTATTATTTTTTCTTTGTATCTCAGACATGCAGAGTGCATTTTTACCTCTAAATTATGTTATATATAACTGTATGATTCAAGAGAATGGATAAAATAAAAAAAAGCATACTATGGTTGAGAGATAGTATATACTTTTGATGTTATTCAACTTTTTTTGAGTGAAAATTAGGCTCTGATATTTTTGGCTGTCATATGCGAATAATTCTCAGTGTGTTCTAAAACTGAAAGTTTTTTTGGGGGAGAGAGAGGAGTGTCATAAGAATAACAATTTTATAACTGCTTGCTATTCCAAGTTTGAAAAATACCTTCATTGATACAGATCTACTACTTATATGAAATCAATTATTTTGGAAAGTTGTCTAATGCACTGAGAGGTTAGGTGAATTAACCATGGTCAAATAACTATTATATGTCTGAAGTAAAACTTCAGAAGATGGTGGAGTGCAGACACAACCCTCTGTGACCTCCTCTGATCTTCTCTCAAAACAACAGTAGATTAACCTTCTAAACTGGTTTTGGAGTCAAAGCACCCCCAAATATTTGGAGTCAACATATTCCTAGAAGAAGTTACCTTGGAAGAACTTCAGAATAGGTTTGTTTAAACAGGGCAGTGCAGGGAGCTTGAGGCAGGAAGCTGGGCCAGGATTCAGAGTATGGCCGTTTACAGGCACCTGGGAACCTTCTGTGAGCCTCTTTGGCTACTTTGTCCTGGTTGCAAACAGGTGCTTTGGCAGATCTGCCTTTTGTAAAAGGTAGATTGTAAACTACTGAGTAACTCCAGAGGAAGCCACAAAGGGAAACATGAGCTGGTCCCCATTTCACAAGGCTTTCCTGGAAGACTGCATAAAGTATCTCAAAAGAGAGATAAAAGAGTTAGAAGAAAAATGGGGAAATGAAATGAGATCATTGCAAGAAGGAATGGAAAAAGCATATAAAAATGGAAGAAGCATATAAAGCATATAATTCACTGAAAAACAAAATTGATGAAATGGAAAAAATGCAATGAACAAAAAATTAAATTGGCCAATTACAGACGGAACTAAAAAAGGTAACTGAAGAAAATAATAAACTAAAAATTAGAATTGAACAAATGGAAGTGAATGACTCAATAAGACTTCAAGAATCAGTCAAATAAAAACAAAAAAAATGAAAAAAATAGAAAAAAATGTGAAATATCTCTTAGAAGCAAATTATGTTATTATAATTCCATCTATGTTATTATAACTCCAAAAGTCATTCCCTATCTAATAAATCAGGCTGTGTCATTATAAACTCTGGAGGTGCGGGGATGAGGAAATTTGTTTCTTTTTTTTCTTTTTCTCATTGTCTAATAGATATCATTTGATGCCATTAATAAAAAAATCACAATGAAAATCTCCCTGGGGGAAAGTTAGAAAAGTTGTACAAAAATATTCCTTGATGTTGATTTTTTTTGGATTTATTTTGTATCCTTGAACAAAATTCAATGATGATAATGTTTATTTATAGGTAAAAATTTATAGATATATTTTGACAGGCTAATCTAGTTTTGTAGGAAATGTAAGCCAACTACATCCATGTTAAATAAAAAAAAATCCTAATATTATGAAATGATGACATAACAATGTGTTCAGGGAAGAACATTCTCTTCAAGTTTTCAATGTTATTTGGATTGTTTCAGATTCATGAAGAGATGTGATGAAAAGAAAAATCAGTTCTCTTGCAAAAATAGTGTGTCTGTTTTAGAATATGTTCCCTAAAATATGGAGCCTCAAAAAACAAAAGAATAATGGAAATTCATGGAAAAATGCAAACAGGAAAGGCAAATAAAAGAAAATCGATTATGAAGTTTAATTTTCAACAAGATTCACACTGATGATAGCTTCTCAAGAAGACAGTATATATGAGAGAGAGTAAATACCATTGACTCTACATTTGTAAGACAGACATATCATTCATCTCTCTCTCTCTCTCTCTTTCTCTCTCTCTCTCTCATACACACACACACACACACACACACACACACACACACACTCAGATACTGATGTCTCTGAACAGTTTTCTGAAAATGAAATAAATCATTTATCCTAGCACTGGATAGTAACAACATGCTAAATTATTTAATGCATCTGAAACTGCTTTGCATGAATTTCACATTTTCCATGTCTGCTTGAAATTAATTAAAACTCCTTCCAGTCATAGTATGCAGATTTCACTCCTCATTGTAGACAACTATAGACAATAGAATATTCAATAACAATCTATCCTTCTGTTCCTTTAAATTGATCTGAATATCAGCACCATTCAGAAAACAAATAAGCATTCAGTTTTTCAGGTGACTGAGAGAACATGACTTAAAGAAGCAGGAATTTGCTAAAATAGTACATTGTTTCAAATGCATTGGAAGAAATTGGTTTCATGTACACATATTTAACATATGAGCCCAAGAACTCCATGACTGCAAAATATTTCATAAAGAATATATAACCTGTGAATCAATTGTAAATGCAAATTGCCAAAAATGTTAAGGAATCAATAAAAATAATGGTTACAGATGAAAGCAAAATGGAGAGAAACTATACATGGAGTCAGTGGAACAAATTGAAGATAACTTTTGCCTTTTGTATGCCTCAAAGGGGACAGTAACTTGTACCTGTGATCCCACCAAGATTTAGTAACCACTCCTAACTAAATAGAGGGAGAATGGAGAACAGAATTTGACTATATGATGATATCAATAAAACAGATTTCATAGTTTTCCAGAAATATAAAATCCAATGGAGATGAGAAGCTAGAAGTCAGAATATGGTTTCACATAAAGGGATTGTGTATAGAGAAAAATAGCATATCAACAGCAATGTCAGTAAATCACTGTTGGTTTTCAACAATCAATTTTCCTGCAGCTTTCTCTTTTAGTAACAAGTGAGGAATATTCTCTAAAACCAGAGTATGTATCTTGACCAGGATTTAGTTGCCCGGGCTAATTAACTTATGAACTTAGATGTTGCTTTTTTTTTTTTTTTAAAGGCCATATGAGAGGATTGAGACATAGTCAATCAGTTTGTGTTAGATATTTCTATATAAAATCTCATTGTTTCATAGGACTTTCAAGTAGATAAATGTAGGCAAATAAAACACCATAAAAATATCTAATCCATCATGATAGATACTGAAGAAACTGACAAGATCCTCTAACTTAAATTAGTACATGTTATGATATTATGTAATCCACATGCAATAATAAGTACACGAAAGAAACTAGAAATTGTTATAATCATATGAAAGGTGCTCCAAATCAGTATTGATCAGAGAAATGCAAATTAAGACAACTCTGAGGTACCACTACACACCTGTCAGATTGGCTAAAATGACAGGAAAAGATAACGATGAATGTTGGAGGGGATATGGGAAGACTGGGACACTGATGCATTGTTGGTGGAGCTGTGAACGGATCCAACCATTCTGGAGAGCAATTTGGAGCTATGCTCAAAAAGTTATCAAACTATGCATACCCTTTGACCCAGCAGTGTTTCTATTGGGCTTATATCCCAAAGAAATCATAAAAGAAGGAAAGGGCCCCACATGTGCAAGAATGTTTGTGGCAGCTCTTTTTGTAGTGGCTAGAAACTGGAAACTGAATGGATGCCCATCAGTTGGAGAGTGGCTGAATAAATTATGGTATATGAATGTTATGGAATATTATTGCTCTGTAAGAAACGACCAACAGGAAAATTTCAGAGAGGCCTGGAGAGACTTGCATGAACTGATGCTGAGTGAAACGAGCAGAACCAGGAGATCATTATACACGGCAACAACAATACTATATAAGGATCAGTTCTAAGGGACATGACTCTCTTCAACAATGAAATGCTTCAAACCAGTTCCAATTGTTCAGTGAAGAGAGCCATATACACCCAGAGAGAGGGATGTGAAATGTGGACCACAACATAACATTTTCATGTTCTCTATTGAGGTTTGTTTGCATTGTGTTTCCTTTATTGGATTATTCTTTCTTGTAGATATGATTTCTCCTGCACAAAAAAATGATGCAATAACTATACATATATTCGATTTCTTAAGTATTCTAACATAATTATCATGTAGTGGATATCCTGCCATCTAGGGGAGGGGTGGGGAGTAGGGGGGAAAATTTGTAACAGAAAGCTTTGTAAGGGTTAATGTTTAGGAATTACCCATACATATGTTTTGCAAATAAAAAGTATTAATAAATTTAAAAATAAATAAAATAATAAAATAAAATAAAATAATAAATCAAAAAAAGAAAAGAAACTAGAAATTGAGTGGATGCCTATCAGCTGAAGAATGTCTGAATAAATTATAATATATGAAGGTAATAGAATATTATTGCTCTATAAGTAATGATGAGCACGCTGATTTCAGAAAAGCCTGGAAAGATCTCCATGAACTGATGGTGAGTTAAGTGCTCAGAATTAGGAGAATACTGTACAGAGTAAAAACAAGACTGTGATAATATCAATCTGTTCTCATGAATGTGATGATTCAAGGTAATTTCAGTATACTTGGGATGAAAAATGCCAATCACATACAGAGAGAGAATTATTTGAGACTGAATGTGGAATAAAGCATGTGTGAATAAATTTTTACTTTTCTGTTGTTAATTATTTTTTTCTTGTTATTTTTTCCTTTTATTCTTATTTTTCTTGCACAACATGACAAATAAGGGAATACGTTTAAAAGGAATGGACACCCAATATGATCCATAAGGAAATGTGTATAAAAAAACCTAATCTACATGTATAACCTGAAAAAAAGAAAACAAAAAAGTTTCACCAAAAAAGAAAGCAGAATAAAGAAAAAAAATACAATGATTGTACATATTTAACCTATATCAAATTGCTTGCTTTTGTGGGGAGTAGGGAAATAAGGCAGGGAGAAAAATTTAGATCACAAAGTCTTACAAAAATGAATGTTGAAAACTATTGTTACATTTATTTGGAAAATAAAGTACTATTAAATACTGTTAAAATAAGCACAGGAATGGATAATAAAAAAATCACAATATAAAGCAGTGTTTGGGATCAAGAAGTAAAAGGTATTCAAAAAACCCCATGAATACAAAAAAACAAACTTCTGATTATCCAGAAATCTTGTACATAGGCATCATGGCAATGCAAATTAACTGGATTTGGAAAGCAGTGAACACCTTTAAAATACAGAAATATGAAATAGAGTATATTTAAAAATCACTGATTCCATATGTAAAAGTCATTTTGACATATGTTGTCTGTGAGAAGAGAAATCAACAGCAGATTAGAGGAAATCAAAAATCAACATAAAAATAAATCAGAAGAAAGTATAACGGTAAAGGGGGCACAATAAGCAACTCTAGCAAAACCTATTTAAGTTAACCATCAAACTGGGGGTTGAGGGACGAAATGAATTAAATTAAAGGAATTGACTCTGTATGTATTTCCCAGAGAGGTTTAACTGATGTGAAACAGTTACCCACAATAAGGAGCCAAAATTAGCCTAAAAACACTTCTTTTGTTAAACACACCTTCTCTGACAAGAAGACTGACAAAGTGAGTCATGTAGATGGTGCATTGAATAGAGAATCTGCCTTGGAGTCAGGAGGAACTGAATTCAAATCCAGTCTTTTAACATTTACTAGTTGTGTTACTTTGGGCTTGTCATTAAACTCCAATTACCTCATTAAAAATAGGAAAATTGACAAAGGAAACATTGGTAAATTCATTTGGAAAAGACAACAAAGGATGATGATGAAAGTTTGTAGGTTTTTTTTTCAGTATAATCCTAAAAAATGGTGGGGGTGGGCAATAGCTTAAGAGCAATTAATCATAGAATTTAGTAAAATATCAAGACAACTAGATAAACTTAATAGCACTTGATGATGAAATTGAAAGGGCAACAAATAAAGATAAATAGAAGAGATCTTCCATTGTTCTCATAACATTTTATCAATAAATATGAGGCTAGCTGAATATTTTACTAACTACATAGGCTACAAAGATTTTTTTTTAAAGTGTATATAGGCCTAGATGATTCTCAGGGGCACATTACATTCTGAGAGTTTTCTGAGTACTAAATCTTAATTACAAAATGGAAATTACAATTCAATGAAGGAAAGAAAATAGCTAAATATGAGTGAACAAATAATGACATGCTTGTATCGACTCAATATTTATAGCAATCAGAAATACTGTACATATGATATACAAAAAATATGAATAAAATTGCACAGAAAAAGGCATGAAGAGGCTTACGTCTATTTTACTTGGCAGAGACAGGGAATCTTGACAGTAATGAAGTCATGTATCGTTAAATGTTTTAAAGCAATTAAGAACAAGGGTGGATTTAAGATGGTGCTCCAGCTTTTACAGTTTCCCTCAAAAAACTACATGAAAACAAGCCTCTGAATAGATTCTAATGGAATGAAACCATTCACCAGCTCAAGATAGATTAGGAATTCAAGAAAAGTCAGTTTCAAGGGGGTGAAAGAGATGTTCAGTCCAACTTAGATGGTGTCCAGAAAAGTCAAGTGAGACAGTCTTAATCCCAACAGATTAGCATCTAAGACCCTTGATCCTGGCTCAGTAGCACATCAGACCAGTGGGGAAGCCCAAGTCTCAGCAAAGAAGGCATATAGCTAGTCCATGAAACCAGCCTATTTCCTCAAGAAAATAGGTGGGGCTACCCACTACTGTGAGCAAGACACCATACACAAGGAGCCTCTGTGTTCAAAGCCAAAGTTCCAAGCTGTACAGGAAGCTTTATATAGTAAACCCTATACACAAGGAGCAGAGCTCAACCACAAAAGTCACAAAATAGCAGGGGGGAGAGGGTGTAAGAAAGAAAATGAAAGATCTGGCAGCTTCTACAATATAGAATCAGAGTTCCTGGAGTATTATGTTCTGGAAGACAAAGGACCTAGGGTTACAACTAAGAATTAACTAACCGGGGCAGCTAAGTGGCACAGTGGATAGAGCACCAGCCCTGAAGTCAGGAAGACCTGGGTTCAAATCTGGTCTTAGACACTTAACATTCCCTAGCTGTGTGACCCTGGGCAAGTCACTTAACTCCAATTGCCTCAGCAAAATAATAATAATAATAATAATTAACTAACCATCAAGATTGAGTATCATCTTTCAGCAGAGGTGATGGATCTTCAATGAAATAAGAGAAATTTAGTCATTTCTATTGAAAAAAACAGAACTAATTAGAAAATTTGATCTTCAAACACACTACTCAAGAGTAGCATAGAAAGATAATAGGGAAAGATACATATTATTTAAATGTTAAACTATTTACATTCCCAGATGGGAAAATGATACCTGTAACTCCTGAAAACTGTGTGTTATTGGAGCAGTTAGAAGGGGCATACATGGACAGAAGATGTGGATGTGAATGTAACAATGTAATGTAATGTAATGATGCAATAATATCAAAGAAAATTACATAAGAAGTAGGGAAAGGGAGAAGAGGAAAGGGGAGGTATAATGGAACAATTTAGATCATGTGAAGAGGCACAAAAGACCTCTTACAATAGAGGGGGGAAAGAGAGGGAGATTTGTATTATCTAAACCTTTATCTCGTTACTTTCAGCACATAGAGGGAGTAACTTAATCATTATGATGTATACATAAATTTATCTTACCTTATAAATAAAGAGGAGAAAGGGGTAAGAGAAGTGAAGAGGAGTGATAAAAGGTAGGCCAGGTAGAGGTCAGGGTTGGTTAGAAACAAAGCACTACTAAGGAAGGACAGGGTGGAAAGGGAGAACAAAAGTATATATAGGGGAGAAAATAGCATGGAAGAAAATACAGAGCTTGTAATCATAATTACGAGTGAATGGGATGAACTTTCCTATAAAACAGAAGCAAATAGCAGAGTGGATTAAAAATAGAATCCTACAATATTTTCTTTACAAGAAATATTTTGAAAAAGAGAAAGGTAAAAGGCTGGAGCAAAATTTATTATGCTTAAGCAGAAGCAAAAAAAAATCAGAGGTAGCATTTCTGATCTCATATAAAGCAAAAGTAGAAATAGTTCTAATTAAAAGAGTTAAGGAAGGAAACTACACCTTATTAAAAGGTCCTACAAACAGTGAGGTATTATCAATACTAAATGTATATACAGCAAATGGTACAGCACCAATTCATATTAAAAACAGTAGAGAGCATAAAGATAAATGGAGTTTTCCTTAAAATGAAAGCAGCCTTTTTCTAAAACCATTAACAAATAGTAGGGAGAAGCTAGACACATTTCCAATAAGATTGAGATGAAACAAGGAAACCTTTTATCACCACTATTATTAAATATTGTACTAGAAATGTTGGCTTTAGCAATAAGAAAAGGAAAAGAAATTAAAAAAATAGAATAGGCAAAGAGAATATAAAACTATCACTCTTTTCAAATGATGGTATACTTAGAGAATCTCAAAGAATAATCTTAATTCCTACTTGAAATAATTAACAGTTTTAGCAAAATTTCAAGATACAAAATAAACCCACACAAATCATCAGCATTTCTATATGTTATTGACTATTCCCAGCAGCAATAGTAGGAGAAATTTAATTTAAAATAATGGTAGAAAAATAAAATATTTGGGTGTCTACTTTCCAAGACAATCCCAGAAACTATATGAACACAATTACAAATTACTTTTCACATAACTAAAATCGGAGCTAAACAATTGGAAAAAAATCATCAATTGTGCATAGCTATTGAAAGCTAAAATAATAAAAATAACAACTCTACCTAAAATGGTGCATGTTTAATGCCATACCAGTCAAACATCACAGAAAACATTATGAAACACAAAATGAACAACTTTGATTATAACAAATTAAGGTTTGCACAAACAAAATCAATGTAGCCAAGATTAGAAGGAAAACAATTTTACAGCCAATGTTTCTGATAAAGCCTCATTTCTAAAATGAATAGAAAATTGATTTAATTTTTTAAAGAAAACAAACCATTCCCCAATTGATAAATTGTCAAAAGATATAAATAGATAATTTTTCAGATTAAAAAATAAAGACATCTATCGTTATGTGAAAAAATGCTCTGTCACTATTGATTAGAGAAAAATAAATTAACACAACTCTGAGGTATCACCTCTCAAATCTCAGATTGGCTAAAATTACAGGAAAAGATAATGATAAATGTTAGAGGGGATATGGGAAAACTGAGACACTAATGCATTGTTCGTGGAATTGTGAAATGATCCAGCCATTCTGGAGAACAATTTGGAATTATGCTCAAATGGCTGTAAACATACCCTTTTACCCAGCAGTGCCACTATTAAGTTTATATTTTGAGGAAATTATAAAAGAGGGAAAAGGACCCTATGTGCAAAAATGTTTGTAGCAGCTATTTTTGTGGTGGCAAGGAATTGGAAAATTAGTAGATGTGCATCAATTCAGGAATGGCTGAATAAGTTATGGAAATTAAAT
The DNA here is from genome assembly GCA_023553655.1 of Myrmecobius fasciatus. Classification (NCBI taxonomy): domain Eukaryota; kingdom Metazoa; phylum Chordata; class Mammalia; order Dasyuromorphia; family Myrmecobiidae; genus Myrmecobius; species Myrmecobius fasciatus. Next base: position 24,684 of record JAJPUD010012627.1, on the reverse strand, counting down.
AATGAAATATTATTTATCTATAAAAATGATGAACAAGCTGATTTTAGAAAGGCTGAAAAGATTTACATGACTTGGTGCTGAGCAAAAGAAGCAGAACCAAGAATACATGATACACAGTAATAGCAAGATTGTGACATGATCACCTATGAAAGACTTGGTTCTTTTTAGTGGTTCAGTGATTCAAGGCAATTACAATAAACATTAGATAAAAAATGTGATCTGTGTTCAGAGAGAGAACTATGGAGACTGAATGTAAATCAACAAATGCTACATTCACTTTCTTTTTTTATTCTTTTTTTCCTTTTGTTCTGATTTTTCTCTCCCAAAATAATTCATAGGGAAATGTGTAAAAAAATGCTGTTTTTAATTATTACAGGGGAAATAAAAAAATAATAATACTAAAACAACTAAGCTCAAATAAATCCATAGTCATTGTAGCCCATTCTTCAAAACAATTAAGATTTGAAATTTCACTTATGAAATTCATAGAAACTATTCTTATATAAATTCCTTTTACATTAATAAAAAGAAAAAAAAGTTGGTGGAGAGAAATTAAGAAATTTTCTCTGTATGATATATTGATTTCTTTTTCATTTCTTTTTTCTTTCTTTTTCTTTTTCTTTTCTTTTCTTTTCTTTTTTTTGGCAAGGCAATTAGGATTAAGTAAATTGCCCTGAATTACACAGTTAGGAAGTCTTAAATGAATGAGGCTGGATTTGAACTCAGGTCTTCCTGACTCCAGAGCTGTTGCAAAGCCCCCTTCTATTAGAATCTAATTGTTTCTCTATTTCTTTTTGTGGCACAATGTGGCATTTTTAGAAGAGGCATCTAGTTTAATTGCTACATCTTATTGTCAAATATATGTTTAAAGTTATTTAAAATAAAAAATATCAAAAGGCATCATGATTGTTGAAAATTCCTAAGAATGCATCTATTTGATATGAAAATAATAATTATTATTTTTATGATTTATGGCATTTGGGAGTAACATATTTCTTTCTTTTCTGTGTTTAATTTCTTTTATTTACTAATGTATTTTCTAAAACTGAATAAGGACTAATTTCAGCATTTTGTTAGCCCTTGGTAATGTAGATTGTAATTTCTAAGGAAGGATATTTTGCCATCTTCGTATGTTAGAATGGAAAAAAAAACACAAACATTAGAGTAAGGAATATAGATCATCCTAAGTAATTAGGGAGCAAGAGATAATTGCCTTCAGGAATTGATGACAAGAAAGAACTTTGGAAAGGTATATTCTCATAAACACAATGCTGTGGTTGTCTGAAACTCTTTTTGATCCAGCAATTGTGAAATTAGTCAATGTAAATCAAAAGTAACATTCCCAGTGGAAACTTGAGTAATAAGCATCACTGTTTGGTACCATTTTATTTTGGAAGTGAGTTCTAATGAGCAAGATGGATTTACTACTGAAAGAACTTATCTGAGGAATAAATCAGAACTTTCTTTAGATCAGAAATATCTGAGAAAAATGCAAGTGACACAAAACAGTGAGAAAGAAATCAGAGTAATTGAATAGATGACGTAGCACTAGTGTACAATAACAAAAACGATCAGTAGGTGATTCTGTCAGAGGCTATGACAACTAAAGCAGTCCAGAATTTAGAAGAAAGGGAATGGCCTCATTGGGAAGTAGTAGGTAGGTAATGATTAGCTGTAGCTTCATGCATTCATATTGTTTTTGGCAGAATCTCTTTTGGTGTTCTCAAGGATGATTGGCAAGCTGTTTCTGCTTGTCTTTGTGGTCATAGATAGACAAAACTTGGCCCGGGGAATTATGCAGAACAGTAGATATTTTCCTTAATTAAAAAATGGAACAGCAAGAAAATACTATTAGACACAGAAGATAGTTCCTTTATATATATGTGTGTGTGTGTGTGTGTGTGTGTGTGTGTGTGTGTGTGTGTGTGTGTATAACTATAAGGGGAGAGAATGGGAAGGGAAGGAGAGAATGAAAGAGAGAAAGTGAAGGAAGAGAGGAAGAGAAGAAAAGAGAGGAAAAAGAGAAAAGGGGAGAGGAGAGGAGACATTTATTGAACAACTAATGAAATATTTAGTTTAATATGATCAACACAACTCATCTCATTTAAAGCTCTAAATGCTTATTTTATATCTAATGACAGTCTTTCATATGTTCCAATATACATAATTCCATTCCCTCTCCACACTATCTGGTATATCAATTCTTAGTTAGCCTTTTGTTTTTATTTTTTACAGAAGATTTCATTCAATGCAAAATGCACTTAATATTGCCTGAATATAATTGTATTCCATTATTGCTGAAAAATGTCTATCAGGTTTCACAAGGTGTCTTATGAAATGAATGATAATTATTTGACTAGATCCCAGTTAATGAGTTAATGAGTACAAAAATGTAAATGACAAAAAAGCATTCATCAAATGCTTTTGGAGAGTGGTAAAGGAATAGAAATAGAGGGCCTTGAATCAAACAGAGCAAAACATTTGTACCCAATTTGCTTCAGAAAGCAAGAGGAAAAACAGTTTTTTTTTTTTCCCTGATGCCAAACTGAGTAACTAACAGCTATTAAACATCAGGAGGATCCTATCTCCTCTATTTCATTCCTATCCATTTGCAAACTAACAAACATCTTAGTACTTACAAGGCATTTATAGTAAATGAGAAAATAGTGAAATTAATGCTCCTTAACAGGAAATTAATTTACATCAATTTCAGTCCAAATATGAAACTTCCATTAGAGACAGGATCTCTGCATTACTATGTCAGTATAATAATTGAATATTTTCCCCCTCTATGATTCACAGCTTATTCAGTCATAATGAAATTTAAAAGAAGGGCATTTAAATGCAAAGAATAAAAGAAACAGTAGGATCCATTTGCAAATAGATGTTTTGCATGTTCTTTTTATTATATATGCTTTGTATTTTTACCACTCTCAGGTCCAGTATAGTCATTATCAAACAAAGATTCGGTTGTCCCCTATCTTTTTGAATGGTTAATTCACTTTCCTCCTTTGAGAATAAGTTTACTGAAGAGAATGTGAGTATGCGTGAATATAGTGTATAATATGTCTGTTAGCCAACTTATTCTGAAAGCTCTTCTTCCTACTCCTCCTGCCAAAAAAGAAGGGGGGACCTGCAGTTGGGAAATGATTTGTATACAATCAGATATAAGTTCTTTTTGAAATTTTCTTGTAATTATTTTTTGCTGTCACAAGGGAAGATTTTATGAAAGGGACTATATTAGGAAAAAAAAAAACTTTTGATATAAAACTAGACATAACTAATATTTTTTTCTTTGAAAAATAGACTTATCCATAATGTTTTTAGATGGAATAGATTTCACACTCTTCATTTCAGAAAGTTGGTCAAAATCCTTCACAAATACTTCACGTCAACATTCCATCTGAATGATAGCAGAAACTGACATTTATGTAGAACATTATGATAATAAAGTACTTTTTACATGAACTATGTCAATCAAAAGGCAGCTAAGTTCAGTGGGGAAAGTGCAAGATTTATAATAAAAAATAAAAAAAAAACCTTTAACTACATTGGACCTCATGTGCAAAGTGAAGGTGTTCAATTAGATGGTCTTCAAGTTCCTTTCTGTATCTATATCTATGAATTAGGAATGCTAAAAATAAATGGTCAAAGTATTACTGTCTTCATTTTATAGCTGAAAAATTTGGGTGATACAGAGATTACACATCTCTTCCAGTGTCAATTGTCTAATGAATAAAGGAACCAAGGCTCACTTCTAGGCTTTCTCATTCCAAATCCTTTATACTTGCCAGGGTACCTGGTTACTATATGTTGAATCAATATCTAATAAGATGAAAGAAGCACATTGTCTCTCAATTGAAGAGTAAGGAACATTGTTAAATAACTTTTTGGGAACAAGCATTGCAAGTTGAGCAAGTATTTTCCATGGTCCTAAGGACAACATTCTCTCTAGTAGGAATATATTTTCCTATAGTTTCCTCATATTAGCATTACCTAGCCCCCACAGGGCCTAGAAAGTGTTTTCAGTCTTTTTAAAACCACAATGAAAAAAGAAATGACTAGAGTCCCAATTCCATACTAAGTCATTCACATGGAAACGTTTATTCATAACTCAATAAATAGCAAATTCTTCCAAAGTGACTCTCCTTGGATTACTAGTTTCAAGACAAAAACATATATTATCCATATTTTATTAAACCTTGCTATATAATCCATCATCAATAATGTAACTGTAATCTTTCCTCTCTGCCTCTTAAGTTTGAAAGCAAACACAAAGGGATGAACTTTCTAATTGAAAGTATTCCAAAAATTGTTGGATGACCCAGTAACCTCAGAACTCACTTTGATTTCAGACTATTGGTTGTCCTGTTATATTAAAGCAATGGCTAAATCATAAACAATACCATATATACCTTGGGAAAAAGTGTCAAAATGAAATTAAAACTGGGATTTATAAATGCACCCACAGGATACCTGTGGGCTGCATATCGACTTTGAAAATTACACATTAACATTATCTATATTTTATTCTATTTTAACGTATTTTGTTAAATGCTGCCCATTTATACTTTAATATAGTTCTATCCCAGTGAAAGATGGGGTTTTAGGTTGCCTTAAGATGTTCAAGTGCCAGAATGGCTATACATCAATAATCAATTATCCAATACTAACTATGGATAGATCATTGTATGAGATATTATGCAGTTAATCAAAAATGAAAAAAGCATACTTCTAGGAGCTAATAGTCTGAGAAGAAAACCATACCTACCAAAAGTTAACTAGCCATATTAGATACACTATTAAACCAATGTCAAATAATTTAGCCAAACTATAGAAGTGTAGAGAAGAGAAAAATGATGTTTGATGTGTTGAAAAAAGATTTTATAAAAAGAAGCAATGATTGAGTAAAAGTTGGGAGGAAATTTAGACTATGGATAGACAGAGAGGAAAAGGAAATTAGAACTGATTCACTTGGGATGTTTCAACAACAACAGAAAAAAATAACATCATTTCAATTTGAAATACCTCCTTGTTTCACTAGCACATGTATCTTAAGAAACTGTCCTATGTCTCTAAGTTTGAATTGGATGATATAACTAGCAACGCATGCTGACTGGAAAGAAAGAATTGAATGTGTAAATGGCCATTAACTCAGAGAATCTTGGTGCACCTGCATCTTTGCAAGGGGAGAGGTTATGACTATGAATTTACTTGAAAGTTTTTTTCTGAGTACTTACTGAAAAGATTTTGGCAGCTAATTATGGGATCTGGAGTGCAGCTAATTATACTATCTAGAGGTTGTTTAAAATCCTAGTTTTATTAAATATGTCTTAATATTTTCCATACATTCATAAAAGCACACTGAAACTATATTCATTTCCCTTGCAAAGGCATGCTGTCTTAAATAATTATAAAAAGATGCTCAGTTCTCATCCTGAAATAGCTGCCATATAATAAATATAATTTATTTTCTTATTCCTTGACCAAAATATGTATGTGGAAAGAGAATGAGTAAGAGAGAGCCAGAGACATAGAGACAGAGGCAGAGAGACAAAGAGAGAGAGAGAGAGAGAGAGAGAGAGAGAGAGAGAGAGAGAGAGAGAGAGAGAGAAGGAGACAAAAAGAGACAGACAGAGACATAGGGGACAGAAACAGAGAAGAGACAGAAACCACTGACCCTGATTCTATCACTCTTATAAAATGCAGGTTTACTAGAGTCTGGTGAGTAGAATAGGGTACAATTTTGCAGTTTTACATAAACTTGTATAAGATTTCCATATGGTACTTTCCATCAGAGATACATCTGGCCTCCAATCATAGCTATGACAATAGATTTTTGTAGTCCCAACAAATCTTTGTGACCTAGGTATCCAGTTGGAAACCAAAACTAAAAACAATTCAATTCAAACTAAGAGGAACTTTCCAAGAAACTACTGTGTGCAATGTGCTTTGCTAAGACCCAAGAGGAACAAAGAGAATTAAAATAGTTTCTGCTTAAAGAAAACTGTCACATACTGGGGGTAGGGAGAATGGGAAATGTGCTCAAATTATTGAAAATGATATTAAAAGGATATACAAAATAACTTTTAGTGGAAGAGCATTAGAATACGAAGTGGGGAGAATCAGAAACTGTCCACTGTAGTAGTGAATTGAGACTCAGAGATTCTTAAAGTGTTGTATTGAAGAGGAAAAGTCAATTCCAGGCACAAAGATATTCAAGGCATAGAGGAATGAGATGCAGTACTGTGTATATGGAATATCAAGTGGGATGATTAACATGTAATATAGAGTATATGAGTAAATAATATGAAAATAAGAAAGAAAATATAGGCTGGGGCTAGACTGTAAAGGTAACAAAAGAGTGTGTTTTATACTAGAAATCTGGAGCCGTTAAATCTGAGCAGGAGAAGGTTGAGTGACATATTCAGACCTGTGCTTTAAGAATATCAACAGATCCAAAATAGGACTCATTATTATCCCCATTTTTAATGCCTCTAATTTTTCCCCCTTGAGGACCATTCTTCCAGTCATTGAGGCTCACAACCTAAATGATATACTGATATCATTCATACTAATATTAATAAAGTTGTCAGATCCTGTATTTTTTTATATCTACATCTTTCCCATTCATCCTTTTTCTCCAGTCACATACCCATAATTCTAATGAAGTTCTCTCATCACCTCTCACCTAAACACTTGCCATAGCTAGCCTCCTAATTGGTATTCTCAGTATCTCCCCTTTCTTGTCTATCCTCTATGAAGACACCAAAGTAATTATCCTTAAAAAAAGGAAAAAAAAGTTAATTATCTTTCCTCACTAAACTCTAATTTCTCCCTGATGCCTAAAGAATAAATATGTATGCTTGTGCTTTTAAGTGAAAGAATTTTACCACTGGGATCCAAACTACCTTTCAATATTTATTACACATCTCTCCCCTTTACACATTGTATACAATCAGGTATACTTTTTAATTTTTTAAAAACAATCTTTTAGAATATATTTTTGGGTTCCAAATTCTCTCTCCTGTACCTTTTTCACACACTGATAAGAAAGCAATATAATATCACTTGATCATATCAAATCATACAAAATATATTCCCATTTTAGAAATATCATGCAAAGTAAACAAGAAAGAAAAAGTGAGAAAACTATACTTCAATTTGCACTCAAACTTCATTAATTCTTTCCCTGGAGGTAGATGGCATTTTTCAATATGAGTCCATTGGGATTTTCTCAGTCCACTGTATTGATCAGAATAGTTAAGTCACTGTGCATTATCATTACAGTGTTGCTTTTACTTTGTATAATGATATCCTGATTCTGCTCACTTTTTGTATCAGTTCAGACAGATTTTCCTAAAAAATAAATCTACCTTGTCTTTTCTTATGATTTGATGTTGTGGTTGAGTCATCTTTCTGTAAGGTCCTACTCTTCATGACCCTTTTTGGGGTTTTTAAGGCAAAGATATTGGAAAGATTTTCCCAGATCATTTTATAGATGATGAAACTTGAGGCAAAACAGGATTAAGTGACTTGTTCAGGGTCAAGGTGTCTGAGGCCACAGTTGAACTCAGAAAGATGAGTCTTTCTGACTCCAGGCCTGACACCTGGACACCTTTTTCAGCCTTTCCTCATTTGATGGCTATTCACTCAATTTGTAATTCTTTGCTACTACAAAAAATTAGATCAATTCTGTTTCTTGAGATGTTATTTTCTCCAGTATTTTTTTGTTCTTTTATGAAGATTTTAATTTTCTTCATAAGTTTCCTGTAAGACTTTTATTTCTTTTCCCAATTTTTTCTCTATTCATATTTTTGGGCTTGTGTCCAATAAGCTACTTGAGGCTTTGTTGTAGGTGATTTCATATTATTGTGCTAGTCTGAGTTTTTGTCTTGGTCTTCTCTTTTACATAGTAGTTTTTTTGTGATCTAATTCTTGTTGTTGTTACTTCATTTCTCAGCCAATCTTTTAATTTTGAACTTAATGTTAAAGTTGGACTCTGCTCACTCAGAGGTTTTGAGGTGCTCTCCTAAGTTTCAGGCTTTTTCATGCTGTTGTTTTCAGAACTAATTCTTGGGGTATAGAGTTTTTGGTGTTTCAAAGGTGATGTGATCTTGGCAAAGGTGTGGTCACTGCCCTTCTGTCCTCTGCTCTGGTCTTTATTCAGAAAGGTCCCCTGTAAGTGCACATATTGGGACTCCTTTTGGTCCCTAGGAAGCTAAAGACTCCTTGAGACATCAAGAAAAAATAAAATAAAGTCAAAAAAATGAAAAATAAAGAAAATGTGAAATATCTGAAAACAACTGGCCTAAAAAATATATTGACTAGGTGTCCTATTCTCCTGTTTCTCCATTTGATTATCCTCTTTTATGGCCTAGAACTGAGACCAGGGTCCCTGCTCCCTTGCGGCTGCTCACAAGTCCTCTTCTCTACATGTAATTGGAACCCAGAATTGCATATAAGCAATAGAATGGTCAATCAGTACCAACTGCATCTAGTAGTATCAAAGTTTCTTCTGTTATTTCTTTCTGACTAGTTGTTGAATCCACTTATCTTCTCTGGGTTTAGAACTCCCAAAACAGTTATTGATGTACTTGAAGTCATGTCCAAAGTTATTGCAGCGGCAGCTGTAGCATCCCTCTCCTGTTCCCCATTACAGGCCTTCTTTGTGGAACTTCTAAGTTGTCAGGCTGGAATAAACATTTCACCCTGCTCTTTTGTTGGTTCTGATGATTCAAAATTTGACTTGAAGTATTATTTTAAAGTTGTTTGAAAGGGAATATTGGGAGAGTTCTACTGAGTTGCTGCATCTAATCTGTCATCTTGACTCTGCCTTTCCACTTCCCAATGTAGTTTTTCTTACATTTCCATATACATATTTCTCTATCTTCCAACTTCAAACGATTGTATCAGCTGTCCCCTATTCCTGGAATGTACCTCCTTCTCATTTTAGCCTCTCAACCTGTTCATTTTTTATTCAAAACTTATCTTACTTGCAAACTTTGGCATAAATCCTTTGCTTACTTCATCAGCTTTTAGTGCACCTTTTCATTACCTTGTCTATTTTGCATGTAGCTTGCCTACATATACACGTGCATATGTGTGAACATATATGTGTATGCATACATATTGTCTTGCTCTTTTAAGATAGGAGATTTTAAAAATTTGTCTTTGCATCTCCAGAGCCTAGATCAGTGTTTAGAATTTAGTAGGTACTTAATAAAGAATTGATGACTGCTTTATTTATTGATATATTTGGCATCTCTGTTGAGGATAGACTGAGGAACCAAGAGACAGAAAGTAGGCTGTCAAAGAAGAATATTATTTCCTTATAATAATAAAGGTAGTGAGTTATTATAATAGAGGTATTATAATAGGGATAATTATAATAGAGTCAATGAGGATTTGAACTAAGGATAGCTATATGACTCTAGAGAGAGACTGATAGGTAATGGCTATGTAAGTATGATGGACAATAGTCAACAACTAATTAGATATGGGAAGTTGAATGTGAGTGAAAAGTGGTAGATAACCCATACATTGTAAACAGCAGTTACCAGAAGGACTTAGGTCGTCCTTGACAAAAATTAGATAACTTAAGAAGAGAGATAGGTTGGGATGATTGTGATAATAAATTTCATTTTGGACACATTGGATTTTAGATGTCAAAAGGTCATCCAGGAGATAAAGAACTAAGTAATAATATAGAAGCCCAACTCAGGAATAAAAGATGGGGTTAATGCAAATATTTGGGAACCTTCTAGATCAAGATGATAGCTAATCCCATGGAAACTGATGAAATAACATGAAAAAGAGACTACTAAGAAAGAACTAAAGTGGCCCTAGGATAGTGGTGAGGTGTTCAGAATTTAAATAATCTGGATTGCTGATATTATGGATGTACTTAGATTCTCAAGTAGGGACTATTTTAAAAAGCTGGATCCCAGAACACTTGTGGTTGATTTCATAGCTTATTTCTCTTCTTTCCCCAAACTCATTTTTTTCTTGCTTTAATTTTAAAGTTATATTCATATGCTATATAAAATAAATGAGCTATACTGCCTGATAATCTTGTGAATTTAAAAGGTAAAATACCAACACTGCTATTTACTAAGTGATAGGCAATCCCCCCACCAAAATAAATCAATTTAATTCCTTTTCAAGTCCATATTTATAAACTCTATGAAATATCCTAAATTATTTCATCAAAATTCCTTTAGATTCCAGGTTATTGTTATTGTATTATAATCTATCATCAATTTAATTATATCAATCAATTCTCCTTTTATTTTTTGAATCTTCTCATAGGGAAACCAATTCTATGGGATTCATTCATTTAGATGAACATGCTCAAGTCTGCAGGCAAGAACTTAACAGTTATTTGTTGTTTACTTTAACTAATGAAATTGGTAGGGAGTTTTCGTATTTACTAGAATCAAAATAAACTTTAAAGAAAGCCAAAGTTAATGCAGTTGTTTTAAGGTTAGTAGGCAGTTTTTCTTCAAGAATGATTTTGAATAATTGGTAGAAATATTAGATTCAAAATTAAATTTCACTTTTAACCCACAAAGATCCAAACATTAACCTTATTTGATATTGTTTTCTTCAACTCATCTTTCCCATCATGGTTTTCATAACTTTCAATGTTATTTTTATTATTATTTAATTTATTAAATTATTGGAAAGGAATGCAAGTTTGGGTTCCCTAGAAAAACTGAAGGTAAGGGAAAGAAGAATGATGGAAATTTCTCCTATTTTCCCTCAACGATTGTTCTATCATTTTGTATTCCAGAAGCTAAATGACTTTATTATCATATTATTTTGATTTAAAGATGACATCTATCTTTTTTTCTCCTCACATAAAGTATGTCCATAATGAAATGTTATATTTTATTCATTTATAAAAGAATTCTTATGAACTTTCAATTCAACAAAAAATCAAAATGCCTATTTATATGAGAGGCTCTTTGAGATATTCATTGAGGACAAATACACACACACACAGAGACAAACATGCATGTGCAACCTTAAAAGTGACAGAGTCCAGGCTCTCAAAGTGCTTACAATCTAGGAAAATGCTGGATTAAAAAATATGAGGTAGAATATGTTGGGGATAATAAAAAAGAGTCTAAGAAATAATGATGAGAAAATTTGAGCAAAATAGCTTACTTTTAGGGCACAGGAATCTGGATAGATTGGAAGAATGTAGGGTTCCCATAAGAAGAGAAATATTTGTACAAGAGGTTGCAATAAAATACATTCCAGGGTTCCTATTTAAATGCACAAATGTTGGGAGAGTTTGGGATGAGATCAAATAATTAGTAGACTAATTTTTTTGGAAAGCAGAGTACATGATAGGTGATATAAATAAGCCTATTGACAGGTTGTGATGAACTTTAAGTGACAGTCTACAATGAATACTTTTGTAACTTAATATGTAATAGGCAACTACAGAACAGACTTTTGAACAATAATGGCATAGCCAAATATTTGCAAGTAGAAAATCAACAAGAAAAATGATATAATGGATGGATTTTAGAGATGAGAGATTGGGAGGGATCATGTAGAAACAGATAGGCCAAGGATTTGAAAGTATTTGAGATTTATATAGCTTTTTAAGGCTTGGGAACTATTTCACATGTATTGCCTCATTTGAGTCTCTGAACAGCATGCGGTAGGTTCTATAAATATTATCCAAATGGTACAGAGGAAGAAATAAACACACAAATTAACCTTGTACTCATAACTTGCAACTGGTTTAGGAAGAATTGTTTAACTCAAATCTCATTGATGATGGAAGTATAAATGGAGAAAAGGAGATTACATTAGAAATATTGTGACAGAACTTAGTAAAAATGTAGTTATTCATCATTGAATGGAGAGGAAAGGAAGATTCTGACTCAAAAATGAGTACATTTTTTTTTTTTTTTTGCTGAGGCAATTGGGGTTAAGTGACTTGCCCAGGGTCACACACAGCTAGGGAATGTTAAGTGTCTGAGACCAGATTTGAACCCAGGTCCTTCTGACTTCAGGGCTGGTGCTCTATCTACTGCGCCACCTAGCTGCCCCTTAAAAATGAATACATTTTAAAACTTAGTTCTGGAACCTAAAGAGCCATTTGAGCGCATATAGTCCAATCCACTCTTTTGTGGACCAGAGAAATTAAATCATTTATCCAAGATCACACATTTAGTAAATTTCAGAGGTTAGGACTAAATTCAGCTCCTCCAAAGCCAGTAGTGTTTCTCCTGGGCCAGCTGATTAATGCTATTAACAGAAAATTGTTAAATTGGGAACTGGGACAGGTGGATTGAGAGATGATTTATTTGATTTTATACCAAATTAGTATTAGATATCTGTAGAACATTAAATTAAACAATACCCAGTGTTTATGAAGTTACCCTACTTACATGTCACTTTTGCAAAAGAGTATAATTAAACACATTTATGATATAGGTTTTCTTTTTTTTTTTTTTTTTACTATTAATGATCTTTAGTCTCCTTTATATCTTAACCGCTCTCCCAAGGGCACATTACACTCTAGGGTTGACCTCCACTAAAGTTTAAGCTAATTATGGCTTAAAATATGACCCCTTTTCCTATAAACTTAACAGTAGCATTTTTTAGGAAGAAAAAAAAAGAGTCTTAATGTATAAAGGAGAATTATAATAGTAGAATTATAATTGGTCCAACTGAAAATATTGAAAATACCTCCTAACTCTTTTATATGTGATCACTTAGATTATCTTAGTCTGCACAGAAGTCTGATCTTTTTACTTCCTTGCAAATTGGTGAAGAGAAATTTTTTGGTCCTTTCCTCCTGTGAGATGAATAGTGCTCATATTATCCCCACTTATACTTGCAGGAATGGAATTTCATAAAAGGTCAGGAATTTGTCCATGATCACATATACAATAGTGCTGAAATAGAACTCAATCTCAGGTCTTTTGACTCAAATACAGGCCTCCAAACTTGAATCACTGCATCATACTTTTTCTACTAAATCTTTGAGCTCTAACATTTGGATTCTATAAACCAGATGAATTCATTTATGTAGTTACAAAACAAGGAAGTGGTACCAACTTCTATATAAATTCTTATCTAGATTATTTACTATTGATTTATTTAAAAATGTACAACCTGAGTACAGCAATTCTAAAGCTCTGTTGGCTCTGTCTATTTAGTTTTGAGTATAAAAGCACATAAACTCCAAGGCTGGTGGGACAACCAAGTCAGTATACAATCCTAATAGAGCTGACAAACTCCTGGCTACATTTCAGGCATTCTGGGGCATGTCCAAAAATCAGTAATAAAGGAAAATGAGTGGCTGCAAGCCCCTACTGCATCTTTTGCTTTGATGTCAAAAATGCATAGTTAACTTCACTTGGGCAGGTTTGTATATGTAAAAATTCTGCATATGTCTAAGGTGTATCTCTTCCTTAAAATGCCTATTTGCACCCTAGAGTCAGACTGACCTCCAAAATAGGCTAAACCATCTATTTCAGAAAAGCTCTATGTAGACTTAGAGCACCTCAGCACTTTGGAACTAATACGAACTACCATAGGGAAAGAAAGAGAAAGGAGAGAGTGTACTTTTGAACAAATTTATGGAGTTTATATAGTACTAAAGCAAGTACAGTAGGGGAGGAAATCCCAAAGCTGACAGGAGGATAAGTGATATATGCAGCAATTACTGAGAAAATAAATAACTGAGCATCCAAAAGCATGAAATGAAAACAACCAGATTTCTTTACCATAAAATGTGTTGTTTATATAAAAATCAATTCAGAGTTCTGTACTAAAAAAGTTAATAAGCTACTTTATTCTGATAACTGCAAATATTTTAGCTTCCTCAATAAAATGTTAATGTATGCAAATGATATCCCTCTAACCTTAAATAAATGTACCACTCTTGACTATAAATTAATAGAAATTGATCTAATAAGAGTTTAAAATGTTCATCTTAATTTTTACTGAACTTCCAAATTATATAAATATTAATTTCTAGAAATAAAAACAGAATTATTGGGTCAATGCCTTGCCATAAACATTGTAAATTAATTATTAACTCCCTAACAGCAATGAATTTATTTAGAAACACTAAAAAATGAAGTTTTCCACATAAATTATAGTTAATTACATCAGTTTCATCAGTAATACTGTATATTTCATTGTGCTTTAATTAGTCCTATTTATGTGGGGACTATATATTAATCCTGTGTTAGTTATAAATACATGTATATATAATTCTTTATAAAAGACTGGCTATGAAAGAAGCAAAATAAGCAGAAATGAAGAAATAGAAGGCATAGACCATTGTGAGATAACCAAAATCTAATAATTTGACTAGAGAACAATTTGCAAGGACCCGCATATATTATAAAGAATTATGATTCTGAAGGATATAGAGAAGATAGAAATAATTATAGGTATTGATGCAAAGTAAGTAAAACCAAGGAAAAATATCCAAAACAATTACAACCCCACAGGGAAAGAAGAGCCACAAAAGAAAATCAAATGTGAGAATTGCGACATTTTAATGACCAAGATGGCTTCTCAATTGCAGAGGAGAAAACTACAGGTGTAGAACTCTGTTTTTGTTCATTTTTCATTTTCAAAGAGGACCAATGATATCACATGGGTGATGACTTGACTAATAAATAAAATGGATTTAAATGAAACAAATTGTTCTCATTTCCTATGATGAAATCTCCCCTTACATTAGTGAACAATAATATGATAAACTTTCTGAGTGGAATGGGCAACGTCTATTGAGTAGTGGGTCCATGGAATAGCTTAGGTTCACAGCAGTAAATGCATGTAGTAATCTACAATTTCATAAATCAAAAGGTCTTAGTTTTTGTAGCAAGAACTTACTATGTGACAAAAACTGCTGGAGAAATTAAAAAGCAGTTTGGAAAAAAACTAGGTATAAACCAAGATTTTACATTGTATACCAAGATAAGATCAAAATGACAGTATTGTAAACAACATTGTAAACAAATGAGGGGAGCATAGACAATTTTAATTGCCAAATCTATGAATAAAGGAAGAATTTATTACCAAACAAGGTAGACAGGGTCATGGGAAGTAAAATGAATAATTTTGAATACCTTGAATTTGAAAGTTTTTATACAAACAAAACTGATGCAGTTAAGATTAGAAGGAAAGAAGAAAGCTGAAGGAAAATTTCTCTCTCAAACCCCTCATTTATCAAATATAAAAAGAACTGAATTTATAAAAAAAGTCATTTACCAATTGATAAATGCTCAAAGAATTTGAATAGACCGTTTTCAGAGGAAGAAACCAAAAATATAAAGTCACATAAAAATTCTCTAAATAATTGTTGATTAGAGAAATGAAAGAAAATTAGAACAACTCTGAGAAACCACTTCATTTTTTCAGAAGAAGTGAAATTTTCTATCCTGTTCTTGCTATACGTATGAAGAAAATCTCTTTTCTAAAACTTAAAAAGTACACACACACACACACACAGCCTTATAGTTTAATCTCTCTTTCCCTTTCTCTTTCTCTCCACACACATACATACAAGCAATCTCATAGTTTACTTTATATGCTAAAAGTTCATCATCCCGTTCCAAAGTATTTTCCAAAGTAATTCTTAATTATATGTATAAGACAGATTGCCTACCCTGACAAAGACCCTGTTTCTTAAGGTTACTTATTTCTTAGTTTATTACTTTGTCTCATTGTGAGAACCTATCTTTTACTGCTCAAATCACTTCTCACCTCATGACTCTGAAACTTTAACTACCAATCACCAATATCTGAAGCACTGATCATGTGCCAAGTGTGATCTGTCCAAAAGATCAATCATAGAATACTGGCATATTTGATCTCAAATTTATCTCTGGCTCTTACAAAGAAAAGTTCTTTAAAAAGACTTACAAAGAGAAAGTAAAGAAAAAGAAATTCAATAATTTTGGACAGCAAGTTCTTAGAAATGATTATGAAAAACTTGGTAAAATATTTTATTCCCATATAAATGTGTGCCTTTATGTCCTTTTATTTTTGCACAATCTTTTAAATTCCATTTCATTAAAATCATATTTTTAATTAATAAGTACTTCTCTTTTTTGTTTGTCTAAGAATAAATTTTCTACTGATAGCCATGGCATATATATCAAACATTTTTCTTCTTAAAATGTCATTATCTTTAATATTCAAGACGTCTATTTACAATTTATTGTGGAATGTGGTTTAATGTGGTGATCTAAACCTAATTTATGCAAATGTAACTTTCAGTTTTCTAATATTTTTGTCAAATGGGAGGTCTTTATTAATTAAAATTTTATGGTTTATTGGACACTGGATGATTGTTTCATTATTTTTTACTTGTCTGTACATCTGTTGAACTACACTTTCCCCTCAAAAAATACCAAATAGTTTTAATGACTTGTGCTTTATATTTGAGTTCTCAAAGCATCTGATCTTCATTCCTATTTTTCCCCTCTTATTTTCATTGATAATATAGATGCTTTGTTCTTCCAAATTAAATTTCTTATTGTTTTAGATATTTAAGCTATGTTTGATAATTTAATTAATTTAATGTTAAAAAATACAAAATAACTTTGTTAACATTTGTCAATTTTATGATATTAACATAGCCCCACCATGAACACAGGAAATTACTTTATCTTTTAAAGGCATTCTTTATTTGTCTGTAAATGAATCTATGGAAGTACTTTGCACTCTGTAGAATTATCATCATATATTTTATTCATTTTATATTTAATTTGAATAATGTTTTCTTTTCATATTATTGCCTTTTTAATAGAAAGGCTCTTGATTTTGAGGCTTTATTTCTTAGCCTGAAATATTGTTGGAACCATTGCTTTAGATGATTCTCTAGGATTCTCCTACACCGTCATGTAATTTTTATCACTCTTTTGTCTTTAAATGCTTGTTAAAATTGCTATTTCATTTTTTAAAAACATAAACAGCAGGAAGACATAACATCTCTGCTTTACTACTGAATTTAATGAGAAAGCTTCTAATGTATCCTTATTGCATGTGATGCTTGCTTTTGGTTTGGGATAAATACTTGTTTATATTAAAAATACATGAATTATTTTTAGACATAAATTAACCATTTGTCAAAAGTTTTCATTATTAACCTATTTAAGTAGCCATGTAATTTGGGATATTTTTATTTTTAATATGATAAATTGTATTTATTCTTTTTTTAAATGGAGGCATGCTTTCATTTCTAGTATAAATACAACTAGATTACAATGAAAAATTTCTTGCATTACTTAATATAGTTTGCGTGGCAAGATTTATTTTTGAATAAATATTAATTTACAGTATCTATTTCTATTTCTCATTTTTATTCTTCACCTGTTTAGGGAAATATTATTTGTTCTTTTTAATTCATAAGGTGTATTACTTTTTAGGCAATTTAATACCTCTGCTTTTTGAACCAATTGTAAATGCTTTACTTCTTTTTTTTTTAATTTTATTTTATTTGCAAAACATACATATGGGTAATTCTTCAACATTAACCCTTACATAGCTTTCTGTTACAGATTTTTCCTCCCAACTCCCCACCCCTCCCCTAGGTGGCAGGATATCCATTACATGTTAATTATGTTAAAATACTTGGCAAATTGTTAAAACACTTGGCAAATTACTTTACTTCTTTGTATAATTCTCATTTGGGGGAGATTTTGAGAATCAAATCTATTATAAATTATGCCAGAAGCATAGGTTGTTTTTCCTACATCAGTAAGAACAATTCAGTCTCAAACTGAACTGCTTCTATAGTTTTATTTTTTAAAATAACTCACACAAATTTTATTGTTTACATTGGTATAGTGGTTAGTATGAGGCTAGGGATTCTACAAAAAATAAGGGGTACTCCTCTCATTTGAAGATATTCAAAGATAATAGACATCTTTGTATTCCATATATGTATTATCCATGAGAGGTCAAACTAGCTTTATCACATCCTTATCTAAATCCTGATGAAATACATAAGTTGTTATTTACATTTTACTTTCACCCCATTAGTAGCAAAGTTGTGACATTTATAAAAAGAAAAAAAAATCCATTTAAAACTCCTGCTACTAAATTTTGAAATATGAGGAAAAGGGTGATAATCTCCCTAATCAATAGAACTAGTTCTTTGCAGATAAGAATGCTGGTCAGGACATTATGAAATACCTAAAAAAACAACCACCATAACATTCTGATTTATAGAATGCTTCTCCTGACACTGGAACACCCACATAAGCAGCAGTATGATCGATTTGTATTTAATCTTTACTAAGACCTCCTAGGGATGCTGAGAGGAATCTCATTGTTGTTCTGGGAAGTTTATTTTGTTTTGGTTTTGTGTCCTATCTGTAGAAATGCAGGCATGAATCATGCCTTCTTTTCAGGGTGGCTCCAAAAGCTTCACCCCAATGAAAATTAAGAAAGGTCAACTGGTGAGCCTAATTTTGACTATTATTATCCCTCTAATAATTACTGATCTTAAAATAGAATTCAGATTGGGTATAAATGAACTTTATGAATAAGCAATACAAAAAAAAAAAAAGAAAAAGAAAAAAAAAAGGAGGTAATTTATTTTTCCAAGGATAGAGGTTACATTTTCAAAGTGCACATGGGGAGGTTGAAATTCTAAACCAATTTGGTTATTAGAACTCCTCATTTTCTTGATTTTTAAAATGGTAGATTTTGCTTATAAGAGAATTCCATTAAATTCACTGTTTAGGAGTTAAGGAATGATGTTAAACTCATTAGCATATACCTTGTCAAGACTAGCATAAAGGATAATACATTGTCAAATTTCACATTTAAGAACTTCTGTCTGGACCAAATCATAATGAATTGAATATAATTTGGCATGTGAGAACTGCAGCTGTTCAAAAGCCTGAACATTCAAAACTCTTCAATGCATCCATTTCCTCCTGAAACTAATTGTAATTTTTATGGGGTAGAATTAATTGTCAGTCTGGTTAAAATGGAATTTAGAGTTTTCTCTTCATTCAAAATGATACCTCCCCATCTTTTCACACCTAATAAAAAGAAAGAATTTCATGAAACTTCTGAATTATAAAATTATTAGTGAAACAATTTCATGACATTAAATTCTATGTCATAAAATGTTCGTATTTCAGTCTCCTTAGGTAGATTTATGTTTTTCTTGCTATTGTGATATTTTTTTTTATTCAGCCTTCTTGCCCTGATCCCATTTTTGAAGTATAAAATGCTTATATTGTACATGGCCTTACTAAGATTCAAATCCTTTATATTATATTAGGAGAAATCTTATTGTTTTTTAAATGCATTTTCACCCCAATGTTATTTTTGGAGCCAAGGAGCCAGATGCTCTTTCAATTTCTTAATTAAAGTCAGGTGTACACCCACAAATTTCAATCACATTCCCTTAAACAAATAAAGAGATTTTCTATTTTGATATTTAAATATATTAAATACTTAAATATTATGTCTTCATCTTTATTTGTTTTAATTATTAAATTTTGGGGGGGATATTTTATTTTTAGATCCCTATTTTACATTCTCCCTATCCCAACCCCAGGTCAATATTAATCTACATACATGTTTTCTGCAACCTTGGCTATTGTAGACAAGTTATTTAAAGTTAGGCTCTTTTCTTTCCTGTCAAGTAATATGTTGTTTAACACCTGAAACATTTTCTCTCATTTCCTATTAGGTGAATCTCACTTATAATGACTCACATTTACTTTTCAGATTGACTCTGAAATTATCACTTCCCTAAGAAGTGAAAAAAAGAGAAAGTGATGCTCCCTTTCTTGGCAATGGTTATCTTTGTAATTATGTCATTTGGAAACACAAATCTAAAACTGGTAAGAATTATTGTGCATTTCTCCATGAAATATTGCATTGAGGGCTACTGACAATTTAACTCAATTTTCTTTTTAAATCTACTGAA
The DNA here is from genome assembly GCA_023553655.1 of Myrmecobius fasciatus. Classification (NCBI taxonomy): domain Eukaryota; kingdom Metazoa; phylum Chordata; class Mammalia; order Dasyuromorphia; family Myrmecobiidae; genus Myrmecobius; species Myrmecobius fasciatus. The sequence continues at coordinate 4,739 of JAJPUD010012627.1, read as the reverse complement.
GACTTTAAAGAATCAAAATGTTGCATTGATATTTAGTGCTCTGCTTAAAACCTTTAACAGCTTCCTAATATTTCCTTAGTTTGGCATTCACATGTTACCATGAACTGAAATTAATCCTACCTCCCTTAAGCAATCTGGTACAATGGAATTATTGGTGCATATGGAGTCAGAGAGTAAGTACAAATTGTACTTTTCAACCACTCTAGACCACAGCTTCCTTATCTATAAAAAGAGAAGAGTGAGATAGTTGACTGCAATACCTTTTAAGCTATGAGCCCCTCCCCCCCACCTCGGCATGGAGATTCCAATCTTTCCAAAAAAATCTAAAGCAGTGACCAACCTAGTGTTAGGGGAGACCTGAGTTCAGAGTTCCTGGGGTTAATAGATGGATAAGTTACTCAACTAGTCTCTATTTCAGTTTCCTCAGTTATAAAAGTGTACTTACAGTACCTGTTGTTAGAAGAGTAGTGAAAGGATTGAGTGAGACTGTTTTGGTAAAGTTCCTTGTAAAGCTTCAAGTAAAATATGATTATTAATACTCAAGTATCAACTCTTCCAAAAAAGGTGCATATACATAAAACACACATAAAAGTATGCATGTATATGGGCACAAATACATGTGCACACATTCATGTACATATGTAGATGCAATTATACACACACACATATATATTTACATAATATGTATGACACCACACACACACACACACACATATATGTCTTTGTACAACAAGCACCTCTCATAGCATTCTGAACTGGGAAGGCTGTAAGATTCCATTTTATTTCTCTTTTATTTCTATATGACCTAACTGAAGAAAATAATTTAATCTTATTCATAGTTTACTAATTAAAATAATATTAGCTGAATGGCTATGAGTTGAGGAGACATCTAAACATGTATCTTCTGGTGATCCTCTACATGTATACTAAATAGAATAAAAAGGTCCTTAAATATATTACTGCTATTTTTTGTGTGTGTTTGAGTAGCATGGTGTCACAGTGTTCATCTTTCCTACCATATGCAGATGTGTAGTGCTAAATATGAGCCAATGGGAAATTTATTATCCTGTACTACTTATTCTATATGACTATTTATAGCTGTAATGCAAAGATGTCCCCTATCTTGAAAATATAATATAGATATAACTGGGATGTAAAACCCAATTATAGAAGATGCCAAGAAATCTGCATCTTCTATAATTAATCTATGAATATTTAAACAAAGAAACAATTAATTATCCTTGGATCAACCTAAACTATGTATTCAATATGAAGAATTGGCAGAAATTCCTCCCCATAGAAGGGAGCATTAAAATCATCACTATTTTACTGAGAAAGAAACTATTTTGATCATGTTCATGTTCACTATAAACCCACAGTTTTATTACAATCAGGAACAAGTTGGCTCCCTTTTTAATTAGCAATTTGATAGTGTATTTCTTTAATGTATATTCATAAAGGATATTTACAATGGGGCATTATCAATGGAATTTGATGACATCCAAGTTCTGCCTGAAACTGTAACTGAATCACCCTCATCAATGCCCATGGTATGCTTTTGGTTTGTCTTGAGTATGGATTGCTTTGTCAAAGAACTCATAATAATGCCTGACATTAGCATAGTTCATTTCAATTAATCAAGAATGTATATCTGCTACTTAAATGTAAAACTATACACTAAAACAAAAAATAAGTACATTTTCTTTCTTTCTTTCCTTTTTTCCCTTTCTTTCTCTTGTTCTTTCCTTCTTTTCTTCTTTCTCTGTTTCTATCTCTCAGTATCTGTCTGTCTGTCTGTCTGTCTGTCTGTCTCTCTCTCTCTCTCTCTCTCTCTGTCTCGCGTGCACACACACACACACACACACACACACACACACACATCTCCAGGGATTCTTATGAACATATTTATAAATTTCTATTTTATGGATGAAGATATTGAGGCATAGAAAATTTAAATGGATCACTTAAGCTTACATAGCTAGAAAGTGACTAGACCAACATGTAGAGCCAAGTCATTTGATGTCAAATATAGTGTTCTTTCTAAGATAACTTACTGTAGAGAATTAGAAAACAGGACATTTATCTGTCTATTGCTCATATATAGCTAACTCCAAGTGTTTTTTTTTAATCTGTGACATAGATTTAAAAAATTGAGGGTAGAGTATGGAGCAGAGGATTTCAGTGATATAAGTCTCTTGTTATATCAGATATAACATTGAAACAAGTTATAATATATAGGGGGCAGAAGAGGAAAAATCTTATTTAAGTGCTTCAGTGATATCTGTTTTTATTTAAAAGTTTGGAGATATTCCATGTGAAAATTATTCTCAAAACGTGGCTTGAAAAAATTCCGAGTAGCCTATCATCTTTCCTTTAGTGATGTTTGACTCTTTCAGGCAGATGAGTGCCCATCTTACTCATGAAATAGGATTATTTCATAGAAATAGCTAGGGTCATTACTAAATGGGTCTCATTATGGGTCCTGCCTATTATTCATTCTCAGTTTGAGTCAGATTAAAAGGAGTATCTAGCATAGATTTAAACCAAGAAAGAAATCTCCAAAGGATCTATTTTATCTTTCATCATTCTTGTTTAATATTTCCCAAATTTGATTTCTCATTGGCAAATATACAATCTTTCCATATTCAAGATTTTCCTTGATTTTTTTTCTCTGTTAGACTAATACCTATGTAAATTGTTGAACTCTAGTTGGCAATTGCATGGTTTGTTAAATTTGTGTTATAGTATTTCTAAGAAGTAGGGATATCTTCCTCAGACAGAGCACTGAACTTTTCTTCACACAGGCAAAATTATTAACACATTCTGATAAAAAGTCTGCTAACCAAAATAAAATGAAATGAAAAGGTTGCTAATTTGTCTTCTCAGAAGATGAAAATAGATATCTTGAAAGATTTAGGAAAGTTCTATTTCTTGGGTGAAAACAGGAGGTTGAATTGAATGATCTCTCTTTTCTTATTCTACATGTGATAATACTGCAAGTATCTTTTCCCCCATACAATTCTGAAGTCATTTTCATACTTTATAGATGCTGAATAAATGGAATGGCCAAACACCCAAATTTTATAAAGTGCTTAATAAGTGTTAGGTTCTGAGCTAAAAGATGAGAATATAAAAAATGGCAAAACATGGTCCCAAGTTTCAAGGAACTGTGACTTAGAGAGAAATAACTTTTTTTTTGCCTTTTTCTGTATTCCCAATATATAACCCATTTAATAGAATGTCTTGCATCCAGTAAATATATAATAAATGCTTACTGACTTGAAAGAGCTAATGTTCTAATGAAAGAAGCAAGACACAAATAACTATGTACATAGAACATGAATATTCTTTACATTAAGACTCAATGGTGAAATAATACGAAGAAGCAGATCCTAGTCTCCTAACTGCAACATAGATGTAAAGAAAACACTGGGCCAAATTCTGGTTGGGAAATACAAGGAAAAATCAGAGTGAATCATTTGTGCAGTTCAGGATGGCACAGGGAAACAAAGAGAAGGCCTACAGACACAGGGCAAAGACGTATAGCTAAAAGAGCACTCTAAGTCTGAGGTTATATCTAAAGGCAAAAAAAAATGTTTCTAAACACACACCAAAAGGAACCCAGTCTTGTGTTAAATGAAGGTATGCATATATGTAGCAACTGCCAGTTTTTATCACACATCACAGAGTTCCAGCTAATACATTCAGGAGAATGTGGGAAAATGATCTGTCCATAGGATAGTGTTCCAAGTTGAAGAGCTGTCACAGATCGTAATCTGAATATTAATCGAGGAGCAAGTGGAATCTTGTGAAACATGTGGGAACAGGAATGAACTCAAAACTTTGTTATATACTACCCAGTTCTAGGTAAAAGATGCTAGACAGGTAGGAAGGAACCTGTTCTAAAGGATGATATTCCAGAATAAGGAACAGTTACATGCTTTTGCCTTTGAACCTAGAAAGAAGGACATTCAAGCAAGCAGCAACATCATAGGTTGGAAACCAGGAGTGGGGCAGAGTCTCAGTTTCAACGTCTAGCTCAATATGAAGTCTACTGAGAAAAAACCAGAGCAGGAAACCCATAAATAAATAAATAGTCCACAATGAAGTAACTTTCAAACAACAGAGCTTTCCAGCTAGCTGAAAGCAGCTGAATCTTGCAACAATCTACTTTGCTCACCTTCAAAATCCAGGTCAGGAACTTGAAGAACCCAGAGCAGGAGAAAGGCAGCAATCAGATTTGCCTTATATTAGACCACTTTTGTCTGAAGCACTGAAGGCTCACATTCCCCAGCCAGAATTCTCTCGGTGAGCTCAGTGGAACTCAGCACTCTATATCACAATAGAGCAGTAATGGGAATGAATAAAATAATAACTTGCAGATTTTTGGTCCTAATATTAACTTTGAAATTATAAACCAGGATGGAAAAATAAGCACACACACACACACACACACATATATATACACAGAGAGAAACAATAACAATAAATAGCAATAACAACAAATGAATTCCAGCATAAAAAGTTATTGTAATGACAGTTATACTCAAAACACGAACCCAGAAGTAGAAAATGATGGCAAACATCTATAAGCAAAACTACAGAGGGGAAAAAAAATGGTTGAAAAAATGGACTCAAATCCCTGCAAAAGATGAAGCAAGAATTATTTTTAAAGAGCTAAAAACATATATCTAGGGGGTGGAGCCAAGATGGCGAACTGCAGACAGCATTCTCTGTGA
>JAJPUD010012626.1:34106-48401 GCA_023553655.1 Myrmecobius fasciatus | reverse complement strand
ATTGAGTAAATAAAGAGCGGTGATATGTAGTAAGACTTGGAAGATCAGCCACATCCAGATTTTAAGGACTTAAAGTGACAGCCAATTGTATTTTGTCCTAAAGGCCAGAGGAAAGTACTGTCCCTTCTTAAAGAGAAAAGTGAAGACATCCTGGTCAGGCCTAGCCATAAAAATATCAGCAGATTCAGCAAAGCTGTTGGGGGATTCCTCCAGAATTCTGCTTTTGGCAGATGTTCAGGCAGCCGTCATTTGCTCTTCTATATCCTGCTTTATAGCAGATGGTCCCTAGCTTGCTTCCCAGGAATATCTCTTTCTCCTTTTTCCTGAGCCAGATGTTCCCCATCAGGTTTCTGCAAGGTATTTCTGTGTAGTATGCATACTCTGGGGCCATCCATTTGTCAGATCCATTTGTCAGATTTTTCCTGTGTCACCATCCATTTCCTTGTTTTCTTTCTTGAGCATACCTGTTACTCTGCTTCACATTCAGTTTTATGGGAGCTGTTTTCTTCTCTTTAATTTCCAGCTTAAAGCCTTCTTGATCAGATCTGTGAGTCCACAGTGTCCGACCCTTTCCTAATTGCAGCATGGAGTCATTTCAGCCTTTCAAGGAGAGCCTGTTGAGGTTCTGTTACCTTCAGAAAACCAAATTCTGCTCTTTGCCATCTCTGTATTGACTTCACATATTCTTTTATTTCCAATCATCTTCAGCTACTGGGAAGAGGAGAGCACTCCAAAAGTGCTTTGGTTCCCTAAGTAAGACACAACATCAGATTTTCTGGTTCCTTTTAGTAGGATCTTCTAAATGGGTCACCCCGTGGTTCTTAAAATGAGTTCCTGAGAGGCCTTTTCTATCTCATTATGCATGAGAGGGAGGAGGAGGATAAAATGAATGGAGGAAGCTGGGGAGAAAAAAAAGAAGTGAATGGAAAGGAAAGAGAGGTCCACACAGGAGAGGCAGCTGCTGGAGTTTGGTTTTTCTCATTTCCTGACTCACAGATTTACCTACTTAAGGAGCTAAGAAGAAGGTTAGGGATCTCATTGGTCAGTGTTGGTCATTGTGGATGTGAAAAACACATCATCCATGGCCTCTTCTGTCTGGCTTCTGTAGAATAAAGAGCCAGCGAACTCCTTTTGGATTCATTTCCTGGCCTGGGTACAACTGGGTTTTGTTGAACTGGGACTTTGATAAAGCGCGCATTATAAGCTTCAGTCCAGCTCTCTGTTCTGCTGCTGTTTTTCAGAAACACTGGTACAGTGGGTGCTGTGGCCCTTGACAAACACGGAAACCTCGCTTATGCAACATCCACCGGAGGAATCATTAATAAAATGGTTGGCCGCGTAGGGGATTCGCCATGTGTAGGTAAGGTTATGCCGGTGATTCCACCTGCCTTCTTCCCTTCAAAGCACTAAATTCATCCATGTCGATCTTAATTCTTGCCAAGATTTTCTCACAACTTTGGTCTTAGATGATCTGCCCTCTGGACAGAGATTGGAAGTTAAGAAAGAAAATATAGAAGAAAAAGAAAGAAAGAAAATATAATAATATTATTATTTATATATAATTATATGTATATAATATAATTATTAAAATAAATGATTATAAATAAATATAATATAATAATAATCAAAGTTAAAAGCAGTCAGAATAATTTACCATTTAAAATAAGATGCTCTTTTATGGTCAAAGTAATATTTCAAATTTAGGTTATCTTGTTTATATAAAGTCTGTTGGGCTTAGTTCCAGGGGTGGAATAGGCTTAGGTTCTGACTTTAAAAAAAATCATATTGACCTTTTTTAGTAGGAGTAAGAATATCAATAACAGATGAACTTAGCTACTTCCTTGGGAAGCTGCTACCAGCAACAAAAGGATTTGAATACTAAATGAGGAGTTTGGTCAATCTAAAAAGAACACTTGATTACTTTTGAAGGGGATGGCCTCCTTCCCTATTCCTTCATTTATGATTCAGTTTATTATAAAATCAAAATCCCTTCCAATCTGACTCTTAATGCAGGAAGGAACACTCCAATGGCCTTCAGAAGATTTGGGGTTTGGCTTTGAAGGAGGAGGGAGATTTTTCCATTTTTCCAAAGCATTCCCAGCTCAGAGCTGCAAATCTCCAATGTAGCTTTAAATCATGGCCTATAGCTTCTCCTTCTAGTCAAATTCTGGCCAGAAAGTGCCTGTTAGGGCAGTCGTCGGCCTCCAGGGTGCCCCCATGGTGGTTCAGCCTGCTCAGGATCCATACAGGGAGAAAAGACCAGTTGTGAGTATGTAGCAGGACACTCAGCAGAAAGTTCCTCCTTTAGCTAAGAAGTTGCACATGCTTATGATGAGATATGTGTATGTATGTAAACTTGTACATGTTTGCATGTGCACAGAGAGATACACATGTATGTTTATACGTGTAGACAGACACCTATTCTTAGCTAACCCTAGACTTCCCCTGAGTCTCCTATTAATATCCCATGAAAAATGGAGAAAAGGACCCAGACACATGCACATCATTTCCTCATGGAAATTTGACTGTAGCCAGATGGTAACTTGAGATTTCTACCAGTCGCAAAACCATAGGAAATGTATCCTCCCCAGAAGCCCAACTAACCATCCACACACATACATATACATACATGCACACACCTACAAATATACCCCAGAACCAACCTCTAAGCCATTGAAAGTAAGGGAGGTCTTTTCATGAGTGGGTTTTTGAGGCTGTAGTGATTTTTCCCAACCCCCATCCCTGCCAGCAACAAAACCATAAAATGTCCAAACTTTCAGTTTGGAGGGACCTTTGAGATCATCAAGTTCAATCCTCTGTATGAGGGGCTGAGTATTTCCCAGAAGTGGTGAGTGCACCCCGCCTTCACCGCTCACTGGAGGCTGGAGCAATATGCCTTTGGGCCCCTCATCGACCCTCTTGTAAGAATATGGGTTTTCGGGGCAGCTAGGTGGCGCAGTGGTTAGAGCACCAGCCCTGAAGTCAGGAAGACCTGAGTTCAAATCTGGTCTCAGACACTTCCTAGCTGTGTGACCCTGGGCAAGTCACTTAACCCCAATTGCCTCAGCAAAAAAAAAAAAAAAAAAAAAAAAGAATATGGGTTTTCTTTTTTGGACAGGTTCTGGGGGCTATGCTGACAATGAGATCGGGGCGGTTTCTACCACCGGGCATGGGGAGAGCATAATAAAGGTGAATCTCGCCCGACTGGCTGTCTTCCACCTGCAACAAGGTACTCAATGGGCAGAATGTGATTTATTTCCAGGCTCTGTAGTCTGTGTCTATAGGTCAAGAGACCGGACTCCAGAAGCGTGTTCACTGGGCTGAGTCTGATAAGATGACATTCATTAGGGATAAATGTAAAATCTTGCACTTGGCACCAAGAATCAATTTCACAAGTGCAATTTCCCCAAGCTCCAGATGAGTTAGCAGAGAAATGGGGCAGTCCAGCAAGCTCCCAGCCCCAAAGCTGCCCCCTGCCAGGATCTCTGCCTTGCTCAGACCTCATCTAAAAGGACCGTGTTCATTTTGGGGCACGGTGGCAAACTGGGGACATTTGAGGAAGTTTGCCTGGAGCTATCCAAGTGCTGAAGGGGAATGGGCTCTGCAGAGGCTCAGGCAGAGGCCAGAGGGTAGCTGCTCAGGGTATTCTAGTGGGGATTCCTTTGGACTGTGGCCTCCCACCCCTCTGATTCTAGGCTTCAGGGACTGGCCCTTCCCTTAAGTACTTGTCCTGTGCTTCCTTGGAGTGAAGGATGTTTTCAAAGATTGGACCAGTAAACTAAGCTCTTAAGGGCCCTAATGAGCCACAAAGGCTGACGAGTGCAGGGACTGGGAGTGATGACTTGTCTATCTGGCCATCTGTGAACTAAGTTTCAGCCTGTCTATGTCTATAGAGTCTCCACACCAGCTTTGCCTCAGGCTGAGGCAGACATTTTTCACCTTGGGGGCTCCTGGTGAGCCTCCGCTGAGCTGTGGCAGACCCGAGGTCTACTCCATCAGGAGATGGAGTGTTGCACATTGTTGGAAATCATTCAGCCCTGAAACCCCACCCTTGCCCACTCTTGTAAGACTCCACAGGAGGCCAAGGGCAGCACCTTGTTTGTAGATTCTTGTGTTCCTTATACTCCCAACTCTTACCTACAAGGATCTAGAAAGAGAATACTTTCTAAACTTCCCTTGCCCAGAGAACATCAGAAGCTAGAAAGAGGAAGAGTTGGAGGGAAGAGTTGAGAGGGCTCTGCTGGCCTTTGTTGTGAGGCCCAGAATCACGTGAAGAATTGCTTGGGCCCCAGTTTGAGCAATTCAATTAAAACCATTTGTAGAAGAAAAATAAAAATCTTGGGAGATTATTTGCTCTTCTGCAGGCCTTTTTACATCCTCTCGTATTTCTTTGCATATCGGCCAGGAACTTCCATAACCACTCCCTCTTGTTTTTAGGAAAGAACCCGCAAGAGGCCGCTGATGCTGCCTTGTGTTACATGAAGACCAGGGTCAAAGGTTTAGGCGGCATCATTGTGGTTGACAAAACAGGAGAATGGGCCGCAAGGTGGACCTCAGTCTCCATGCCCTGGGCCTCAGCAAAGGACGACAAGCTTCAATTTGGAATTGTCCCCGGGATGGTGCATATCACTGACATCGGCAAAAACAAATCCCCTAACCCATGTATCTGAGTGCCAGGCCTGGGATAGGAAGAGGATGAATAAAGTGGGCTGGTCTCCAGCCTAGGCAACGGTAACATTCAGGAGAACTTTACCTTACTCTTGTAGATGTACATTTGGAGGAATCACGCACCCTGTCACACTTGATTTGTGTCCTTGATCAAAACAGATTCTAAAAATTTCTATTTTGGCCCACTATGAAATAAAGGTCAAAGCGAGACTTGCCTCAAGATGGCAGAGGAGCTAGCATTAGCCATTCTCTTGACTGATTCTTTTGGTCTTGAATCTGAAAGAAAGCATGAAAGCTTCTAGTCCTTACATTGTAAGAAAAAGAACAGAAGAGACTTTGGGCGTTTATAAAAGCTGTGGCCCTGAGGGCAGTTGTGAGAAAGACAGGGGTGATTTTTGATCTGGTGGAATAGAGACACCGACTAGTTACATCCAGATCGTGATGTATTTAGCCAGATCGTGATGTATTTAGCCACTCAGGCAGTTGCAGAAACAAATGAGATTAAGAGGCAGCTGGGGGGACAGTGGATAAAGTGCCAGTCCTGTGGAGGCAGGAGGACCAGAGTTCAAATCCAGCGACAGAATTTGACACATACTGGCTGTGTAACCTCAGTTGCCTCGAACACAAAAAGAAAAACAAATCAGGCTTTTGACCCCTTGCCAGGACCCAGAACCTTGGTTTCCGCACAATTAATAAACAATTAAAGCAATAAAGAACAGGATGTAGGGTTTGAGCCACCTTGTTCCTTAGTGATGGAGAGGATCAGGAAACATCGAGGTAGGACTTGCCCATGATCATGATCAGATGTCTTTACATTACAAAATGGCAGATAAGGCAAAATGAATTTACTCATGCTGTTTTTAATGTAACATTCCCTTCTTTGATCCTGAGGTTCTTAGCCCCAAGATCACTTATTGAAATGCTTGATTTATTAGGGATTTCTGGACAAAATGATAGTCTACCTTAAGGGGCATTAAAGGGGTGGGATAAGAGGCACAAAGAATACAAGCACAATCATTTCACCTGTCCCCTAAGGTGACAAACTTTGTTAAATAAACTCTATAGGTAAACTATGGTTGTAGATCAAACTATTTAGAGGACTCACCATGAACTAATTTGAAAGTGGAGATTTTCATGTCACCAAACTAAAAACAAACCTTAAAACACCATGAAACAAAAAGTCGAAGCAATACAATAGTCAATATTAAATAGCATTGTCACCTTGTAACCCAATGGCCATTTAATCATGTTTCGTCTTACGTCCCAGATGTCCCAGGTGATAACATTTTCCCTTGAGCAACCTGTAATAGCTTTTGTTTTGAGACCAGCTCTGAGGGGGACTGCTCCTGGTAGATTTGCAGAGATTGCTAGGTAATTTTGTTAAAATCCGCACATAACAAGACTTAGTACAATTTTGCACAACTTCCTAAATTTGGTTTTCCAGTAACTAGTTCATGTGAAAACTAGCGCAAGACTTAAGGGTTCTGATCACGTTAACAAGAGCTACAAAATCATCAAATTAGGAACCCATGATTCATCTGAAACTAAATTTCAGTTTTGACATACCACTTGCAGTTTCTGTCTTTACCTAAACTCTGCACCTGATATGGATACTGTCATCAACAGACTGAAGAACCAATCCTAAAGATCCATGAAAGCTTGACTTGCAAAATGGATAGTTCTGTCTTATAATTTAATTTTCTTTACAATTATAAAGGCGATTTTGAGAACTTGTTACTAAAATAAACTCAAGACCTATGGCTTCTCTTTCCACTCTCAGCCCCCTCTTCAGTTCTTTGGCTCCCCACCCCCCAGCCAGAGCAATTTCAGTGCCTGCAGTGGAGGCCCCCTGGCAGCTATACTAGTTGTCCCTGTCATCTGCCAGAAGCTACAGCCTGGGTCATCACTGGGAAGTCCAATTTACATAATGCAAATGTATGTAAAGCAATAACTGTGTGTGAGTATGCATATTTCAGAGTATTTCTCTTGAGATATAAGTACACATATATATAAACATTCATTCTTAGAGAAAAGTCTGATCCTATTCTCAAAATTTACTATTTCAGTTAGAAAACATGTTTGTCTTATTACCCCCTTTTGAGGAGGATATTCCCATATCACCCCAAAAGAATAAGATTCTTCAAGGACTTAATCTTATACATGAAAGTGGATAACAAAGGCAGGAACTCTTAGTTGGAATTGCACAAATTCTGATAAGATCTTTTAATACTTGCTGCATCAGAGATGTTTTAGTATTAATGCCTTTACTAGACAATATCAAGACTACCCTGTCAGCACAGACTGACCTGACGTAAGCCATAACGGGAAATCTTCCTTGGCTCTCTAAAATTCTAGATAAGAATAATCATTAACAGCCAATAACACAGCAAAGTTCCACATTATTCACAGGGAATCAAAAGCCATACTCAGAATTAGCTAGGGAAGGGAAACTTCTGATTCAGAAAGGAAATAGTACAAGGGGGAAGCTGAGTTGAGAGTCATTCCCTCAACTTTTCCCGAGGACAGACATTCTATTCTCTTGTAGCAGTTCTCAGACTGCACTCCCTTTGGGTAGCACGTGGCATTCCTTTTGAATGGCAGACTATTGGCTTCATGACACTTTAGACAATCGTATCTGAAATCAAAACTCAGAAAGAGATCAAATTATAGTTCTACAGAGTTTTCCCTCAATACAAAATCTCACTAATCTTTGGTTAGATTATTTTTCTCATGTCGCAACAACAGTTAATGAGCAAACATCAGGACATTTCATTTATAAATTAAAAATCACATTCTGGAGTTTCATGTACACAGTAAATATTGAAGAGTTGATGCAAAACTCCCCAGAAAAATTCTGGTCATCATGATTCTAGTATAACATATCTATTTCCTATTAAACCCTACGGCAAAATGAAATCTTTGCATCTAGGATATATTGTTACTGAATTGACTTAAAGGTAGGACTTCAATTCAGACTATTAGGTATGTTTTCATAAGTGATAGCCAAACCTATTGGATAAAATTCTAAACAAACCAATGTAAGTCTCCCCCACTTTAGATGTGGTCCTAGTTTCTCGGACTTGAGTATTTTTGATATTCCTGTGATCAGGTGACTATTAAAAAGAGGAGATAGTCCTGTGATCAAGAGACTAATAAAAAGTTGGAACTTCACACAATGGTGGATAAAAGCAAAATGGAGTTAGTTACTCAAGCTTTTCTAAATATAGCATTTTAGGACCCATAAGACAGGATAAGGCAGGTAGGAAAAGGAGTCAGCAACCTTCAAGGTGAGAATAGGAAGAGACCCTTAGGGACCCCACTGGGCTTAGCAGTCTCTGTTCTAGATAGGCAGGAGAACCTAGGAAGCTCAGTCCTATCACAGAAAGAGCCCTGAGAAGAGAAAACCCATTCATTGACATTTCTGTTCTCATCTGATAATTTCCCAACTCTAGACATTGTCCCTACTGCCAGAAACAGGTGTGTGTGTGTGAGGGCTACACCCACCTCAGCCCCTCAAAAGTCAGCATCCAAGGGGACTCCCTCTAGAAACTGGGAAGCTGCACAAGGCTGCACATCTATTGACAGGCTTCCCCAGGTTGAGAAAAGGGAGGGTTTCAGTGAATGCCCACCTGCTGTGAAGCTGAAACAGCTTTACTAGTCCAGCTTTTTGGCATCCCCTCCCTGCCCACTATTGCTGCTTTTCTGACTGTAGGCTCTACTATTCCAGGAACCTAAGAAACAGGTCCCCAGGATGGCTTGAGTTCTTTAAACCTGTTTTGTTTGGCCCCTTCACTCCACCTCCAAATCAGAACCTTTTCAATGTTTCAGCGTGATGGAGAATAAGATACTGTCCTTAGGATGAATTATTCCTCATATTCCCTCTACTGGAAAGAGCATTCTACTGGGAAACTTCTACTGGTGGGCAGCTCTCCCTTGATAATCTCTAATGACCGAATTGCTTAATCTTCTTTATACACTGCTACCAATAAAATTATATTTTGAAAGAATGGCCATGTGTTTATCCAGTCCTGCTCATCACAGCCTGACCAAGACTTCAGAAGCAGAAATCCCTCTCCTTGTCCTCCAGACCTAGAGGAAATAGACTCTGTGAAGAGTTTGGGGACTGAGTCTGAGAAGAAAGGACTTACCCACCTTTGTCTGTGGAGTGGAAGGCTTTTCCATGAGAGGAGAATTTTCTGGAGGGCTGCGCAAGAAAAAGAGATTTTTCTTGAGTGTAAGCAAGGTGTGACTCTTAGGTCATGTTTCCCCATGTTAGGGAGCTCTGCTCACCAAAAAAAATCAAAGCCCCCTTAATCATGTTTTTGGTGAAGCTTCTACCAACCTTTACTTTGCCCCAGAGCCATGCTCCTCTGCCAAAAACAGACCCAGCCAGAACTGTCTTTTTGTCCCACCCTGAGTCCCATTTTAGGATCAGTGAGTAAAAAGAAACTCCAGTCTGTCCACATGGATGATTTGGGTCTGTTTCACAAAGATGCTATTGATTGCCAATTGCTGCTAGGTCCTGAGAATACAAAGGCAAGACCAGAGACAGTCTCTGTTCCTCAAGTCCTTACATTGTAAGAAAAAGAACAGATGTGTGCAGATTAATAAGGATGAGCTAATTGAACTGTGGGAACACTCCCCAGAGGAAGTTCATCAAAGGCTTCCTTGAAGGGAAGCTAAAGTTCTTAGAGATGGCTTTGAAGATCAGATACCCAGTGCTCAGATCTGAAGGAAGCCACAAAATGCAAAATGGAATTCTGAGTGTGGGGAACTGCAAGTGTGGCTGGGGTGGGGGGAGAGAGGGGGGTTTGAGGTGCATAAAGTGGAACAGTTTAAAATGGGATCTAATTCACATGAGGGAATTTCTCGAAATGTTTTATTTGGTGCACACCCTGTCCAGACTTTTCCCTGAGGATATCACAATTTGATTTGCATCTGGGGGTCTATAAAGAGGAGGGGGATGAGGAGAGAGGGATTGTCCTAGGTCCCATATAGGTACTCAGGCTAATAATGCACTGACTAAAGAGCTGGCTGTATTTAAATCTGGCACCTCATAAAAAGGCTCAAGCCCTCTAAACATAAGAACTGAAGTCTCTTTTCCTCCTGGGTGGGCTCTCCCCTCCCCTAAGAACCTATGCAGTTCTTCAGACTTCAGATACCACACTGGGAGTCCCCTACAAGGAAAAATGATTGAAAGTTACTAAAAAATCAAATCCTACCACATTTATTTAGTGTCTCCTATAGTATCCCCCACTGTGCCATATTCTGATCATATAAATATTAAAATGAAATCATCCTTTACCCTTAAGGAGTTGACATATTACCAGAGAGAAATAGACTTATATAAGTACATATAAATACATACATCTCATCCTTGGAGGCTTGACCTTAAAGGGTCAATTTCCCATCCTTTGACACATTGACTGGATTAATCCAAGAAAGTCTCCAAAGTGAAATTTAGGCATCGCTTGTGTATGTCACAAATGTGGGTGGCAGAGGTTCTGAATGGTGTTTTGGACAGAAAGAAAGTAAAGAATTGGTCCCTGAGGCAAGCAGGGAAAGGACAGTGAGAGAGATCAGTTTAGCTCATGGTCCCACCCTGTGGGGAGATCATCCAGTCTGAAATGCAAGTTAGATCAAACCCCAGAGACCCAGCCATGTGCTGTCAGAAATCCCAGTCATATCCGGGGGGTTAAATTTTCCCTACAAAATCTGCTTATGGGCCATCCCATGGCTGCTGCTCTCCTTTGGGTCAGTCCATCACAGGCGCTCTGTGGTATCTTTCTCCTTACCTCTCCTCCCTCATGCCCCATGGTATCTCCCCTAACTCCACTATGCTTCTCAACCCCACTTCTCCTTACAGCTAAGTCTTTTAGAGTGCTTTAGCCAGCCAGCTAAGGCCATGTCCCAACCTCATGGGGCGCTCCCTTTCTCCTGGTTAATTGCGGGCTCCACTGAGGACCTTGTCTTTCATATGCTCTCCCACTCTATTTCCTATTTACCACTCCCAGTTTCTATGTATCCCTTCATTTTGTCTGTACCCTCTTCCCTAAATAAATCTACCTTTTCCCAAAGACAATGGCCATTGGGAAGCCTTCACAGGACCGAACCCCAACTTTGCTGCCTCCCATCATCCATTGTCTACATTAGCTATATCACTTTGGCCCTAGCTCACATCAATCAGCAGGGTCTTGAAATCCTGCACAGGCAATCCATGTACAATTGATTACATGATTTGAAATTACATTTCACCTCACAGAAAATACATAGATGTATTTCCAAGGACTTTATGTGAGAAATAAACATCTTAGGCTCAGAAAGGAGTGAAGTTAAAAATCTGCTTTATTACACATCTGCAGAAAAAGTGTCCCATTATAGAATAAGGACACACTAGGAGAAAGGAGGATTGATATCAATATCAGATATCTCTATTTCTGGCCACAAAGTCCCTCACCTGGTTTTCCCCATTTGCTGGGTACTCCAAGAGGTACAACTTCCCTCTCCACCTTTTATATATGTTTTCCCTCCCATCATATACATGATCATTAAAATGAGCCTAAGTTCCTTCTGGGGAGAAGAAGTTAATAATATTCATAAAGCAATCAAGTATGCATTTTACAGCCAAGCTACAAACTTTACCCTATTTTTCAGTCTTTATGACCCTTAGTTTAGTCTAATTTTAACTATAAATTCAAAATATAATATCTACAACAGAATGCTGTCTTAACAGAATATTTTTTATTTGTATATTTCTTCTCATATCTCAAAGTTAAGGAATCACTGGAACCCAGAAAGAAAGAGAGAAAAATACAATATTCATACCGCCAGCTCCACAACTGCGTCCCCTAAAGGACTTGAACTTGGAATTGTTCTCAGGGAAACCCTTTTGGTCATTCCTGTGAGTCCTTCTTTCCCACAAGCTCCTACATAAACAATCTCCACTGTAGCCAACTCCTCTAAGAGGAAAAAATATACCCTGGAGCTTGCTTTAAAAAAAAGCAAAACTGTTCTCTAACCCACACTAGCCCCAACCCTATCTCTTGAGCTACTCTGAAAGAAGTTCCTGAATTCTTAAAATGGCCCCTGAGAATTGGGCCATTTAAAAAAATAGATCTTAAGGAAAAGTGACTGATCCTCATTCAGTTTTGAGGAGATCCCAGTGGTCTTCAAATAACGACCCATATCTTAAAATGTTATCAAGCTGGCCCACTTTACAGATGGTTCCTAACTTTTTCTGTTATTGTTCTGAGAAGTCCTTTCAACAAGAGCAAGAAATATGTTGTAAACTCCAGGGGGATTTAGTATACCACTCAGAATATTATTTTATTTTTTGCTTTTTTTGCTGAGGCAATTGAGGTAAAGTGACTTGCCCAGGGTCACACAGCTAGGGAAGGTTAAGTGTCTGAGACCAGATTTGAACTCAGGTTCTCCTGATTTCAGGGCTGGTGCTCTATCCACTGCGCCACCTAGCTGCCCCACAGAATATGATTTTAGATTTGTTCACTAAATGCTTACAATAACTCTAATGATAACTTTTGCCCATAAAAATCTCCAAATTAAAAGTAACATTGCATAATTTTATTTATGAAATATAAACTTTTATTCTACTTTATAATTCTGTTTATGAAATAGATTTTATTCTACTTACAAATAATAATTATTCTACTTATATTTTATTCTACTTTGAAAAGTCAAAATATAAATCTCATTGTATAATCATTACAAATATTTCATGTGGGACATTCTGTGTGAATTTTAAAAAGTAATCCAGCGAGATTTCATCTATATTCTAACCTTTGTAAGGGAAGATTCTCTTCCACCACAAGCACACCAGTTACACTGTCATAGAGACTATTGAATGAGCAAGTGATATTGCCAACGAGTTTATCTGAAAGTCACCAGATAGAAAACTAATAATATAAGCAAGGAATAAATCTGTCAGAAATCAGTCTTTTTTTCCCCTTGGGATAATCTTTGCTTTAATAATTTATTTTGTGACCAATAAAAAAAGGTGGTTCAGACAAGACAAATGCTATTTCATGAACATTAACGTTATCGTTTTTAGTGAGTTACAGTGATCTGGGGCAGGATGTCTCGAATACTTCTTATGTGACCTCAGAGTTATGTCTAATACTAACAGTCCTCCAAACATTGCCAGCTATAAAGGGAATAGACTCTCTCTCACTTCCTGGTCCCTTTCCTCCATCCATCCTCTTTATTCCATCCCTATTTATTCTTGCTAACTTTATGGCCATCCTTCTTCCCCCAACGAGCCCACCATGGACTCTATTTCCATTACTGGATCCCCAATTATCCCTGATTCTGGCTCTCCTCTGACGTTGACCATATCTTTGGATGTAGAGAACTCCCGGGAAACTAGAAACTTTGGTAACTGGGATGTTCCCCTCCTCCTAAGATTAATCAAGGTGACATTTAAGCTTGAAATCTTGAGAAAACATAAGGTCTTGACACAATTATTGGAGCATTGTGAACTTTACACAAGATTGAGAATCCAGAGAATAATAATGTGCTTCAGAGAGTTAGATCATAGAAAACAGAAACCATTCTTGATCACAGAGCAATGCTTTTCATAATGACATGATTTTTAGATATATATATATCCAGATATAGATATAGAGATATTTAGATATATATATGTATATATATATATAAGCAGCATGATTTCTTTTAATAAAAGGCTCTGTTGAATTATCAGCAACTCCTTATTTTCAGCCACCGATGGCCCATTTGTGTTGTGCTGGTCACAACACAATGTTTTGGGTTAATTTGGGTTTATCCCTAATCTTCTCCTTGTTAGGAGAATTTCAGTGATATCCAGATCAGAGGACAAAATCTTAAAGGTTTTTGGGTGAAGGAGATGAGCCCAGTCATGGTGTAGAAGTTTTCCCACCAGTTGAAGTGGAAGATCCACAGGTAGGATGAGTCCCCCGTGTAACTAGTGTATTTTTTGATTTGCATCAGAAAAGGCATATGGCAGAAAAACCAGGCTGGGTTCTGAAGTCACAGAGGTTGGCAATTCCTCCAGTGATCCTGGTGACTAGTGCTAGGAGGACTTAGTGACCCTTAGATAACTAAGGCAGGGAGGGCAGAGAAGAGAAAGAAGACCCCGGAGATACGGAGGTAGCAGGGTCCACTGGGTGTGTGGAGCCAACAGCCACATGTTCATGTTTATACAGGGCTTGGAGTCCCTCATGGAGCTTAAGGCTATTCTTTGCCAATAGGAACTGTGCCGGAGCATCAGGGAGATGCAGAGGAACGGGATGAAAGTGAACTCATATAATCCAGAACAGAAAGTTCAGGTAGAAAGGATATAAAGAAAATCAGCCTCCATACTTTAATTAGAGGCAACAAAGTGTTTGTTTCTGCAGAACATTTGTGTTACTTCAGGATGGTTTCAAGAAAGTATGTAATGGGGGGGGGGAGCAGCTAGATGGTGCAGTGGATGGAGCACCAGCCCTGAAGTCAGGAGGACCTGAATTCAAATGTGACCTCAGACACTTAACATTCCCTAGCTGTGTGACCCTGGGCAAGTCACTTAACCCCAATTGCCTCAGCCAAAAAAAAAAAAAAAGTATGTGATGAACGTGTCAGCAATTATGGTCT
>JAJPUD010012626.1:0-24115 GCA_023553655.1 Myrmecobius fasciatus | reverse complement strand
AAGGTCAAATAGTATGAATCCTGAGAAAAGGGACCGGGTTTTATCAACTCGGAGAAGTGGAAAAAACTTTTTAATCAAGTGGCTGGGTCAGAAGCCAGATTGCAAAAGATTGGGAAGTGAGTGATGGAAGGGATATAAATATTGAATGTAAATGGTTTTTTCAAAGAGTCTGGAAAAGAAAAGAAAGAGAGGTAGTGTGATAGGTTGACCAAAGGTCAAGTGACTGACCTTTACCAAGATCCTACAGATAGGAAACAGAAGGACCAGGTTCAAACACCAAGTCCCCTTACTCCAAATCTACCACACTTTCTTACAATGCACCACAATGACACCCACAAATTAGCTGCAGTTTGTTGAAGGAACAAGGATATGCCATCTATCAGCTCAGTGAGCACAAAGGCCTGGGTTCAAATCTTGCCTCCTATGTTTATTTGCTGTATAACTCTGAGTCTCTGTATTTTAAATCAAGGTCACAGTACTTTCTGGTCCCTCACAAGGGCATTCTTGTTCAACCAGTCCATGTGAACTAGGATTATTAAGGATTGGGGAGGCTAGAGATAAGACTGATGTCTTCTCTCTCCAGCAGGAGATTGGAAAAGTCACCCAGAAAGGAAAAATGATTAGGGAGCACAAGAAGGAGAGGGAAAGGCCAAAACAAGGCTGGGACCAGTGTCCATGTCAGCCCCCAGAGATGGCCAGGATTCCTTCCTTCGCTGCTCCCGCTGAAGGCCCTCCAACCTGTGGCTCTTTGGGAGGAGGAGATCAGCTTCCCTTCTCCTTTGTTCCAGACACCCAACAGTTTCTTGAGGTTTTGTTTTTGTTTTTGTAATGTCTGGACTTTGTGGCTATTGGAAATTCCCAGTGTGGAAACTTCCTCCCCATATATTGAAAAGAGGGGAGTTAGAAAGCCTCAACAGCTAGGGGGCGCCACAGGGGATCATTGCCAGGCCCAGCCTCAGAAGCTTTCTAGGGATGTGACCCTTGGGAAGCCACGTCACCGCTTGCCTCAGTTTCCTCATCTGTAAAATGAGGGGGTTGAATTAGCCACTTGCCGGGTCCCCTCCAGCTCCACACCCCGATCCTTTCAGTCCCTCCTCTTTTCCCCTCCCCTCCCCTCTCTTCTGGCTCCATCCCAGAGTTTGGCAGACTGAATTTGAGCCGGGCTAGGAGGTGATGACTGATGGGAGCCTGGGAAAGGCTGGGAGCACAGAAAGCCTTGTTTCATGGGCTGGTTTTGCCCTTTCAGTCAACTTGACCTTTTCCCAGGGTCTGCTGGGACCCTGGGAAGGGGAAAGCTTGCCACACCTGCACCCAGCCCCTGCCCGGGTCAAGGGTGGCTGGAGTGTTTGCCAATGGCATTGAGGGGTTGAGATTTATTCAGAACAACAAATGGGGAAGTGACTGCTGCAGAGGCACGTAAAGCTGGTGGAGTGGACTGATGAGGGCCTCGATCCCCGTCGCTGACCCCTGCATCTGAAGAAAATGTCCACCCTCCTTAGCCTGTGCTCACCTTCACCTCCACGTTAACCTCTGATCAGAGAGACAGGGACACTCCCTTCTTTCTCCCTCTCCAATTCATCCTCCACATGGCCACCACGCCAACATGAAGCTGTCCGGTCTCTTAGCTTTTGGCTAGGCCATATCCCACGCCTGACGTGCCCCTCCTCAGCGCCACCTCCCAGAATCCCTCAGTTCCTCCAAAATTCCATTCGAGGGCCACCTCCTCCCTGAGGCTGCCCTGGATCCCCTCAGTGGTCAGTGCCTTCTCCCTCTTGAAACTGCTTTGGTAATAACTGCTCCAATGAAAAGAGAGCTGAGCTGGTAGACCAAGGACCCCAGTTCAGATGTGAGAGATCTTGAGCAAGTTCTTTCTCTTTGTGCCTCAGTTTCCTCATCTGCAAGATGAGAGAATTGGGCTACATAACTACTGACCTCCTCTCCAGCTCTGGATCCGAGATCCCAAGCCCACAACCTCTAGGGTCTGTGTCCATCTGTGACCTCCTTGAGAGGGTTCCCAAAAGCTAGCCCAACACCTGGCATGCTATAGGTGCCGATTTAATGCAGACTTATTGAATTGGTGGGATAAGCTAAAGAGGCTCTGTTCCTTCTCCTACCCAGAATTCTCCCCCTCTACGGCCCAGAAGGAGAGACGAGGGAGATTGGGAGGGATTTGAAGGAGGAGGAAGGGAGAGGGAAGGAAAATGGGATGGAGAGAAGAGGAATGGGAAGAGGGAGGAGAGAGAGAGGGGATGGGGGAGGAAAGAGGAAGGAAGGGGGAAAAAGGGAGAGGGAAGAGAAAGGGAGAAGAGGAAGGCAAGGGGAGAAGAGGGAGAAGGGAGGAGGGAGGAGGGGGGGAAGGAGGGGAAGAGGGAAGGAAAGGAAAGGGAAAAAGAGGAAGGAGGGAAGGAAAATGGGATGGAGAGAGGAGGGATAGGAAGAGGGAGGAGATGGGGGAGGGAAAGAGGAAGGAAGGGGAAGAAAAAGGGAGAGGGAAGGGAAAGGGAGAAGAGGAAGGCAAGGGGAGAAGGAGAAGAGAGGAGGGAGGAGGAGGAGGGAAGGGAAGGAAGGGAAGAGGGAAGGAAAGGAAAAGAAAAAGGAGGAAGGAGGGAAGGAGAAGAGGAGATAAGAAGGAGGGGAGAGGAGAAAAAGAAGGGAGGAGGAGAGGAAGGAGAGGGCCAATCCCCAAGACACACAGAACTCTGCTCAGCCACAGATCCTGCCTGTTCCCCATGGTCTGGGATCCTGGTGCCCGGCATCTTCCTCTGACTAGCTGGGGGTGTGCTGGGGCCTTATCAGGAGTCTCCCGTCCCACTGTCCCCCCCAACCCCCCAATCCCGGGGCCCCTCTAGGACGAGACAGTGCATTCTGCCTGAGTGAGCTCACCCTGCTTCTATCTGGCGTTCTGTCCAGGCCCCCCCCCAGTTGCCCCAATCAGCTCATCTCCTCTTATCTGCATCTGGCTCCCCTGTCCTGCCCGGCCTGTTTCATCTCTCCCAGCTGCCCCCTCTCCTCACCCCCTCCCCCAGCTCCTTCCCACCACAGACATTCCAGCAGGGGCTGTTTACCCGGCCTGCCCTTCACGGGCCAGGACACCCAGCCTGGGGGAACTATGCAGGCCAGAGGCTGCCGCCCATCCCTGGGGCCTGGCCCACCCCGAGGACCCAGGCTGCCTTGCCCCCCAGGACCTCATCATCCTCACCCGTACTTCAAATTTACACAACTTGGGACCCCTGTGCCCGAGTCCAGGAGGCTCCTTCACACCCCCAAGAAAGCCCCCCGGACTCAGGGGTGCCCCACCCAGAAAGCACCTCACAGAATTGATCAAAGCTCCCCCCTCCGTGCCTAGCCAGCCAAGCCAGGGCCCAGAAAGGAACAGCAGAGGTCAGAGGCCGCCCAATGCCCTCTGGTCAAGCGTCCAGTCCCAGAGCTGGAGGAGCATGGGTGTTGAGGCTCAGGTCTCTGCAGGAGGCCTTTTTCTGTCCCTACCCAACCCCTCAGGACTTCCCTGCAGGTTCCTCAATTGACCCCGTCTGTATCTCATGCCTTTGCATGTTTCCCCACTCAATTATCAACTTCTTGAGGGCAGGGAAGGATTTTGCCTTTCTCTGTATCCTCGGCCCTTAGCACAGAGTAAGGACTTAATAAATGCTTATCCTTTGACTGATTAGTAGGCTCAACTCACCTCAAGCATTTATGAAGTACCTACTATGTTCCAAGCACTATAGGAGGCTAAAGACATAAAGACAAATCCCTGCCTCGATCAGCTAGTGCAAAATGGCGGCGTCTCCAGTTTGCAGCTAAATTAAAACCAGTCACACATGAGGCTTGGTCACTGGGCCTCTACATCCATAAGCCCCTGGCTGATCATCTGAACAGAACCGGCTCCATGCAGGTACTAGCGGACGCCGGAGGAGAAGACGCGAGCATTGTACGGCCGTGAGGAGACAGAATTGGGCTGGCTCTCACAAAACAGCCAGATCATCTCTCAATCTTCGGTCCCCGACGTTCTCAGCTCATGCTGGCCACGTAGGACCCCCTGGCTGCAACTTAACTTACAAAAGTAACCTCAGTTTACCTACCCTCTCTCTCTCTCTCTTTTTTTTTTTTTTTTTTTGGCCGAGGCACTTGGGGTTAAGTGACTTACCCAGGGTCACACAGCTAGGAAGGGTCTGAGATCAAATTAGAACTCAGGTCCTCCTGACTTCAGGGCTGGGGCTCTATCCACTGCACTCCCAGCTGCCCCGTGGGAAGGCTTTTAATGACAAACGGAAGATGTTTCATTTTATCTTAGCGGTAAAAGGGAGGACGGGGGTGGCCACACGGTCAGCAGTAAAAGGAAGAAAGCTCCAGGCAGGGATGGATAGCTGGATTTGGCTCAAGGAGACCTGTGTCATGTGACTGGGATGACCAATCCCAGTCCCAAAAAAGAGACTACCAGACTTCTTTTCCCAAGAAAAGTGGGGACTACGGGGGAGGAGTGTTGCGTATGTGGTCAGTGGCCTGCTCAAACCCTGCGCCTGCAGGGTACACTTAACTTTTTTCTCTGCCCCACGGGCTTGGGTTCTAGGATGGGGACGATTAATCTGGAAAGACTAAGAGGTTTCAGTGCAATTTTCCTTTTTATTTCCAGCGCCAGCTCGGCGATTTCCCCACTGTGGATCTTCAGGCTGGCGCCTTCATTGCTCTGGGCCTTGCTGGAGTAAAAGGGGCTCTGTGACCCCCCCCACGATCCCTTAGTGTAGAGCTGTAAATGCAAGTCTTAAACTAGATGGAACAACTCCAGGAGGTCTGGAGAAAGCCATGTGGCTCCAGGTCAGAGTCACGGGCACACGACTGACCGGTCCTTGAGCCCATGGGCCTCGGCCTCCCGGCCCTGGGCCCTGTGGGGGCTGCTTGGGCAGTATGCTCCGGAATGATACTGGAGGAAGCCCCACCCCATTCCTGGGATTCTATTCCCCCCCCCCGAAGAACTAGATCCCCCAGGAGCACCCCTCCCCAAGCCAAGAAGGGCTGGGAAGAAACCTCCCAGACATTGCCTGGAGTGAGGGATGATGGGAAGGGGACACCTGCAGAGGCACTCCCCAAACCCGTTCAGTGGATTTGAATCCTGCTCTTACCACCTATGGTCTGGGAGCTTGGGCAAAACAGGCCTCCCGACTCCAGCTGAGGTTCCTCTGACTGTTCTTTGGGGGTCCCAGGGCATTTAGAAGACCCTCCGGCAAACCAAAATGACTCCTAATTGTGTGTCCCTTCCTCTCCCAGATCTCCAAGGAGGGGGTGTGGCATCCTGATCCCCTCTCCCCTGGGAAGACCCTGACACAGCCTTTCTCAAGGGCAGCGAGGCTGGGCAGGGGGCCTTGAGTCAGGAAGACCCGAGTTCCAATCCAGCCTCGGATACTTCCTAACTGTGAAACCTGAGCAAGTCACGGAGCCCCAGTCGGCCTCAATTTCTTCAACTGTCAAATGGGCTGGAGAAGGAAATGGCAAAGCCCTCAGGTAGTTCTGCCAAGGGAGCCCCGAATGGGGCTCGAAGATTCAGACCCGACTGAAGTCACTGAGCAATAAGCTTGTCAGCAACCTCCACAGGCTCCCTGGGAGTAACGGGTATAACACAGGACTAGCCCCACTGGACGGGCAAGGTGCCGCTGGGGCAGGCCCAGGAGGACGTATATGGTGCCATGGGTGCAGGCCCAGCCCGTGAGCTTGTACCAGGGCCAATGCAAGGCCTGGGCCCCATGAGCTTGTACCGGGGCTGATGTAGGCCCAGGACCAGATTTACAGGGGCTGATGCAGGCCCGGGCCCGTGGTGCAGGATGTTACTGATGCAAAAGCCACGTGGCCAGGTGAGCGTCCACTCTCTCAGCATGAAGGCCTCTGGGAGAGAAGTACTGACGTGTAAAGGGAGCGTCTTAGAGAGACCTTGAGGCTGCACAAACATGCTTCCAGTCTGCTGATTGCCTGCTGAAGAGCAGCCCCCAAACTGGGGGAAGGGGAGGACTATGGGACAGGCGCTGGCCTGGCTCAGCCTCCTGGCCGCTTCCCTTTGGTGGATGTGTCCAGCTCTGGGGAAAGACAGTGCTGTATCTTCACATCCTCCCCCACTGCGCCGTGAGCGCCAGCCTCAGCTCTGCTCCTCGGCCTCCCTTTTTGGTGAAGGAAGTTACAGGCTCTGACTTTGCGAGCCCCGAGAAGTCAGGAAACCCCCCTTTTTATAATGTATTAAGAGCTGTCGTATTATCTTGTTTAATTCTCATAGCAAGCCTGGCAAGGAGGCAGGGAGTCCCTTCTCCATCTGGAGGCCATCCAGGCGTCCAGAAGTGAGATCATGGCAGGTTTTAGAGCCAGCCCAGCACCAATGCCCAGAGGCAAAGGATCCAGTAATGGGAGCTAATTAGTGTGAGGGGCTCCATAAAACTGATCCCTGGTGGCTAAAAATGGAGGGGTCGCACTGGAAGGAGAGCTCTGGAGGGGACTCGCCACCACCCCCTAGGAGACATAGCCCCTGCTGGCCCTGGGTTACCAGACTTGTCCCTTATAAGAGGGTCCTGGGTCAAGGACTGGAAGGGAACTTTGAGGCCATCAGTTCCTTTTACAGAGGGGGAAACTGAGGCACAGAACAGCATCGCTTGTCCAAGGTCACAGAGGGGCAGAGCTGGAATTCTGGGCCAGGACCTTTGGCTGCCTTCCTGCATTAGTCACGAACATAATGAGCTTGTTTGTGGGCCTTCAGGCCCACAAAGCCCTTGCCTCATAATAGCCCTGGGAGGCCAGAAGTGCCTCTTAAACACAGTCACCCACACAGGGAGCTATTGTGAGAGCCAGTGAGGTCAGCGAGCTGAAATGTTGCACTGTTGCCATTAACATGGTCTTTATTTTATAGAGAGGGAAACTGAGGCTCAGAGGGGGCTGGGACTTGAAGCCCCACTCCGGTGCTTGATGGTATCCCCTGCCTGCCCTGTTAGGGTTTCACCTACATTCCCTTAGCTGATGCCCACGACAGTGCTGAGGGGGAGGCAGGGCAGGGATCCCTACCTGACCCAGCACCGACTGGCAGTAACTTATAGGCGAGTGGAGGCCGAGGCTGCCCTGCTGAGGATCCTGTTGTTACCTGGGCACTGTCAGCGGACAAGCGGCCCACACCGGCTCATGCGCAACCTCCCTGAGGCTGTCAACAGTGAGAAAGAGCTGCCCCAACATTTGGCCAAAACTGATTTCCTACAGCCATAGAACCTGGGGGCCCTAGAGGGCACTCAGTCCACAAATTCACTCTTTGCCTTGCCAGTCAATAAACATTTATTAAGCACTTTCTATATACCAGACCCTGTGCATACAGCTGGGAGTACAAAAAGAGGCAAAAGATAGTCCCTGTTCTCATTAGACTTTAAATTTCCCTAAGAGCTCACTGTTTGATCAAAACTGCTGGGAATACTGCAAAATAGTATGGCAGAAACTAGGCAGAGACCAACGTCTTGCACTATAACCAAGATAAGGTCAAAATGGGTATCTAATTTAGATGTAAAGAGTGGTACCATTAGCAAATTAGGAAAGCAAGGAATGGTGTACCTGTCCAATCTATTTGGAAGGGCAAAATTTATGACCAAAGAAGATATAGAGACATTATGATAGTTTGATTACATTAAATTTAAAAGGGTTTGCACAAACAAAGTCAATGCAACCAAAATTAAAAGAAAAGCTGACAAACAATTTTTATAGCCAGGGTCTGTGATAAAAGCTTATTTCTCAAATATTTTAGAGAACTGAGGCAATACAAGTCATTCCCCAACTGATAAGCGGGGATCACTGATAAGTGATCAAGGAATATAAAAAGGTTTTCAGGTGAAAAAAATTAGAGGTATCTATAATCATATAAAAATGCTCTAAATCATTATTGATTATAAAATGCAAATTAAAGCAATTCTGAGGTTCCATCTGACATCTATCAGATTGGCTAATATGACAGGAAGGGAAAATGATGTGGGGAAATTGGGACATTAATTTTTGATGGAGTTGTGAACTGATCCAACCATCCTGGAGAGCAATTTGGAACTATACTCAAAGGGCTATAAGACTGCATACCCTTTGATCTACCAATTCCACTTGTAGGTCTGTATTCCAAGAGATTATAAAAAAAAAAAGGAAAAAAGATCATATGTACAAAAAGATAGCAACTCTTTATGTGGTGACAGAATTGGAAATTGAGGAGATGTTGATCGACTTAATGTCTGCAAAAGTTGTGGAATACGAATGGAATGGAACTGGTTTGTTCTACAAGAAATGATGAGCGGGCAGATTTCAGAAAAAAGTTGGAAAGAGTTACATGAACTGATACTGAATGAAGTGAGTGGGAGCAAGAGAACATCATACACAGTAACAACACTCTATGATTATTAACTATGAAAGATTTCGCTCTTCTCAGCAATATAGTGATCCGCGACAATTCCCTAAAGTCCCATGCTATCCACATCCAGAGAAAAAACTAGATCATCTGAATGTAGATCAGAGCATATATTTCCGTGTGTGTGTGTGTGTGTGTGTGTGTGTGTGTTTTCCTTTTTCTGTTTCTCCTTTCACAACATGACTAATGTGGAAATATATTTACTGGGACTGCACATGTATAACCTATACAAGATTGCTTGCCATCTTGGGGAGAGAGAAAGACGGAGAACAATAAAATTTGGAACTCACAATTTTATTTAAAAATTAATATTGAAGGGGGCAGCTAGGTGGTGCAGTGGTTAGAGCACCAGCCCTGAAATCAGGAGGACCTGAGTTCTAATCTGGTCTCAGACACTTCCTAGCTGTGTGACCCTGGGCAAGTCACTTAACCCCAATTGCCTCAGCAAAAAGCAAAAAATAAAAAATAAAAATTAATATTGAAATCTATTTTCCAGGTAATTGGAAAAAATAAAATACTATTAAGTGAAAAATTAATCAATCAATCAATAAAAAGATTGTAAACTCCCTGAGGGTGGGGACTTTTCGCATCCCCAATTCTTAGCACAGAGTCTGGCTGTTAATAAGAAGGTGGATAATAAATGTTTATTGAGTGAGTGAAGAAATGGACGTTCGAATAACTGGCACCGGGATGCTGAATTTGGGAAATTTCAAACAATGGCTGCTTTCTGGATTGTAGCCTAAGAGTTAATGTGAAATATTACTCATTGTTGCTACTATTAAATACTATTATTAATTTTTACTATTATTACAATGTTTGAAATAATTATGTTATTAAAATAGAAAAAAAAAGTCTACAGCTTGTTACACTTCCCCCAACTCAAGCTTGAATTTTTCTTCTCACTCTTAACTCCTCATATTCAAATGATTCAGGCAAAGCATTCTGGGGTCAATTAGTTTACTAGACTCTTGGAGAAAGGGTGGGAAGGAAATAAGCATTTATTAAGCACCTATTAGGTGCAAGGCACAATGTTAAGTTCTTTACAAGTATTATCTCATTCTCTCCTTACTCTGGGGAGGAAGGTGCTGCTTTTACAGATGAGGAAACTGAGGCAAAAAGAGGTCCTGTGATTTGTCCAGGATGGCATGATTAGTAAAGATTTGGGGCTGGATTTGGATTCAGGTGTTTCTGACACTATGCTCCTGGGTGGGTCAAGAAATACAAGAGGTTCTTTCAGCCAATCATCTCCCAGTCTAATCCTGAAAGTCCTTTCAAGTTCCCCCATGAAACAGGAAGAGTCAGGAAAGAAATTGTGAAACCCTAATCCTGAATGGAACTTCATGACCTCACCTATATGTCCTCCCTCTATATTCCTCTATAGCTCATAATGCCCAGAACAATGACATTTTCCTCTACAGTGAGGGTCATTACCATCTTGGTGGACAGCCTGCACCTTCTCCCCCAGGCTCCCCGCAGGAAGGCTGTATCCCAAGGGGTCTTGATTCCCAGAGTCCTCTGGGCTTCATCCCCATGATGGGCAGGGAGCTTCATCTCTCTCTGCTCCCTGCCCTGAGCAGTGAGGGCCAATAAGGAATGCCAACCTGAGGACCAACCCACACGATCCCCCCCAGTCAGTCCCCTGCTCTCTCACAACCCCACTGCAGGGACATACTCTAGCCAATGTATTTTCCAATAGCGCAGTGACTCAGTTTCCCCTGGTGGTAGCCCAGAGCAAGGAGATGCAGTGATTGAATTATTCAAGCCAAAAGGCCTCTCCAGCTGGGAATGGTGAGGCTCTCCAAGATGCCCGGCTGGCAGCCAACATTTCTGGGTTTGGGGAGAGCGCGGGGCACAGAGCCCGCCTCCCTGCAGCTCTTGTCATTATTCCCATTTTACAGATGAGCAAACCAGCTCAGCCGGTGGGACCATGACTTCAAGCCAGATCTGGGGGCGATGCCGGGTCCAATCCCCTGTCGAGGCTGCACCTGGGCCAGAGGTGGGGAAGAGTGTGGCCCAATGGTCACACCAGTTGGCTCAGCCCAGACTTGCAGCTCGGGCTGCTCCCGCCTCCACTCCTGCCAAAGTAAGCATCAGTCTCCCCAGATGCTTGAACGACATCCAGAAGGACCCACCCTGGCTGGAGCCTTTGAAGAAGGCGCCCCGGAGATAAGGCCGGCTTCCGATTGGCCCCATTAGGCGTCTCCCTCTCTGCATGGGTGCCTCCAACCTGGGCCCAGAGGAGGGAGGGGGGATGATCGCCCCCCAAGAGGGGGTCACACCCCCCATCCCCACCTCCCCACCTTGTAGGGAAATTGACTGCTCCTTTCAGGAAAGCCTTCATCCAGAGCTGGACCTGGCCGGGAATCTGGAAGGAGAATGGGTCAGTTCTAGGGGTCATGAGCTGGACCAAGGGGTCTGCGAGATGGGGAGCACGGAGCCTGGCTTGGAGTTCAAACCCATCCATTTACTAGCTGTGTGACCCTGCCCAAGTCCCTTAACCCTATTTGCCTCAGTTTCCTCAGCTGTCAAATGAGCCGGAGAAGGAAACGGCAAACTTCTCCAGGATCTCCAGGGGCACAAATAGTCACACAGGATGGAAAACACCAAGAAACAACACAGTATATAGTGTGGCAACCTTGACCTGCTTATTTCCACTCCCTCTTCCCACAGGCCTCTCTGCAAGCTGGCAGCATCCGCCAACTTGACCCATCTGAAAGCAAAATCATAAATAAACAAATGCAAATTGCACCTTATGCTCATGCTATTCCCTACGACATTAAGCGTGTTGGAACAAAAAAGCATTTGCAAAAAAACTAAACTGAACAATCAGAACCATTCCAAAGTTACAGGTTTCTCTGAGAGGTAGTGAGCTCCCCATCATGGAAGGTCTTCAAGCAGATTCTGGCTGACTCACTTTTCAGGTATTCTAGAGGGCTTTCTTTTTTTTCCCTGAGGCAATTGAGGTTAAATGACTTGCCCAAGGTCACACAGCTAGGGAACGTTAAGTGTCTGATCTGAGACCAGATTTGAACTCAGGGCCTCCTGACTTCAGGGTTGCTGCTCTAACCACTGTGCCACCTAGCTGGCCCTATGCTTTAAAGTTTACAAAAGGCTTTCCCCACATAAGAGGGGCAGATTTAATCACCTCCATTTCACAGATGAAGAAACTGACACTCCGAGAAGTTATATTTAATATTTTATGTTCTTAATGTGAGATAGTGATCTCAAACTTGCAGAATGCTTTAAAAAATCAACATTAGCTAGATTTAATCCCCCCTCTCTCCCCCTGACACTTTTCCTTAGACAGCTTGAAGGGAAAATGTATTCCCGTGTCAGTCACAGAACATCAAAACTGGAAGGCCCCGAAAGATCAGTTAGTCCAGTTCTCCTGTTTTTCAACTAGGGAAACTGAGGCTCACAGAGGGTAAGTATTTGTGATTCTGCTGTGATTCCCACTCCACCCACTACTGAGGAAATCGAGTTTTCCATTTTTTCCTCCTTTCCAAGGGTTGGGGACAGTTTCACAGAAGGAGCCCTTCTGGGGGGAAACTGGGTATAGGGGTGGCTTGGGGTGGGGCAGAGGGCTCACCCCATGTTAGAGGCATAGGTGCAGGCTTCCTTGAGTTCCTCCATGTCAGAGCCTACGCCATCCACCCCTCCCTGTCAGGCAGATGACAAAACCGTGTCCCCCCGTGTCTGAGGCACCATGGCAAGTCAGAGGCAGAGCTGGGCTAGGAAGCATCCACAAAACTGGCTGGACTTTGCAGGGATTTGGACTCAGCAAGAGGCAGTCTCCTGTGCTCTGGGAGAATTCCTTTCTTTCTCAGCCTCAGTTGCCCAATTTGTAAAATGGGGCCAACAAGGTTTACCTCCACCCTAGGTCAGGGCAGCTGCGAATGTTCATTAGCCACCAATTAAGAGCTTTGGCCTCTTGGGAAATAAATACGAGTGGGACTGAAGGCAGCCCCACCAGGCTCTGCACCCCACCTATCCCAGGCCCCACCCATGATTCCCTTCTTTCCAAAGCTGCTCCAGGGAAGATGATGATGATGAGATCAAAGGTTTCCCAGAGAGCTCATGAGAGGGGTGGGTGTGTGTGTATGTTGGGGACCAGAATTATCCCTGCTGGGAAGACTGTATCCTTAATAATATCAACAATCACAACACATTTCATGACATTTTAAGGTGCATAAAGCCCTTTCCTCACAGCAACCCTATGAAACAGGCAGTGCAAATATTATTGTACACATTTTATAGATGTGGAAACTGAGGCCCAGAGAGGTGACTGACCCATCCACTTGATAAACATTTTTTTATTAATTCTTTTTTTTTAAATCCTTGGCACATTTCTGGTCATATGAAAAAAATATTCTAAATCACTATTGATTTTCAAGAAATGCAAATTAAGACAACTCTGAGGTATCATTACATACTTCTCAGATTGCCTAAGATGACAGGAAAAGATAATGATAAATGTTGGAGGGGATGTGGGGAAACTGGGACACTAATACATTGTTGGTGGAGTTGTGAAATGACCCAACCATTCTGGAGAGTAACAGGGAACTATGCCCAAAGGGCTATCAAATTGTGTTTACCCTTTGCTCCTGCTGTGTCTCTTCTATCATATCCCAAAGAGATCATAAAAAAGGGGAAATGACCCACATGTGCAAAAATAGCTGTAGCAGCCCTATTTGTAGTGGCAAAGAACTGGAAACTGAGTGGCTGCCCATCAGGAGAAGAATGGCTGAAGAAGTTATGGTATATGAGTGTTAAGGAATATTATTGTCCTATAAGAAGTGATCAGAAGGATGATTTCAGAGAGGCCTGGAGAGACTTACCCGAACTGATGCTGAGTGAAATGAGTAGAACTAAGAGAACATTGTACACGACAACAATAAGATTACACGATGATCAACTCTGATAGACGTGGATCTTTTCAGCAATAAGGTGATTCAGACTTGTGATGGAGAGAGCCATCTGCACCCAAAGTGTGGAAACTGAATGTGGATCACAACTTTATATTTTTACTTTTTGTTGTTGTTCGCTTGCTTGTTTTTTTTTCTTTTTTTTTTCCTTTTTGATCTGATTTTTCTTATTCAGCATGATAAATGTGGAGATGTGTTTAGATGAATTACACATGTTTAATCTATATTAGATTACTTGCTGTCTAGGGGAGGGGAAAGGGTGGGAGAGAAATATGAGACACAAGGTAATGCAAGGGTGAATGTTAAAAACTAATTGCATGTATTTTGAAAAATAAAAAGTTATTTTTTTAAAAATCTCTGGCCCTTCCCAGTGACTTTTCTCCCTGGGACTCTATCCCCTGCCCATTCTCTATTGAAGTATGTATATATTTCTTAACTATTCACTGCACACAGAGCTGTGCTCCCATTTTTACCAGACTCCTATTTTTTTAAAAAACTTGTCACTGATGAAGCTTTTCATGTTGTGCCCCAACCCCATTTTCCCACAAACCCAGTGGATTTTATTGGGTAATTTTGCATAACAAAGTGATTTTCAAATGTCTATGTCCTATTACAGCAGAATACTCATAGTTCTACTTCTGCCCTATAGACCCTAGCCCTAAGGTTGTCCTGGTCATGCTGACAGTCAGCTCTCTGTCCCCTCCCCACAAACTTCTCTAATAATCCGAGGTTCTTTTAACTGCTTCATATTCTCTTGGAACCACATCCCTCAGAATCCCCCTCCAAAGTCCTGGTGATGACCTCCCCCAGGGGACGCAGAAGAGGCCCCCAAATTCTGGGGAGCTGAACGGGCCCCATTCTAAGGAGAAGTAGAAGAAAAGGCAAGACCACTGAGCCCATGGCTGTCCCTGGGTGGGCATCCCCTCCCTTGCTCATGCCAGTGCCACATCGTATGCCCGTGACGCAGAAGGCTGTGGGCATTTTCTGCTGGTAAACGCTCTAGCAACCGGCTCTCGAAGGAAAAAAAAAGCGAGGGGCCAGGTCCACACTCCAGCCTGATCTTCATAAATGACATTTCTTCATCGCTCTGAGTCTAGACAATCCACCAACAACCAAACAAGCCCAGATTTCTGGCCTTTGTCAGTTTGTAGTGTGGCCAACACAACCATCAGATAGCATTTACATAGAATCTTTTAAGGTTTGCAAAACACTTTATAAACATCATTTCATATTATCATGAGGCAGCCCAGGTTTTTCCTCTTCACATTGTCAGGACAGATGAAAATGCACTTAAGGGAAGGGCAGGCAAAGCCCAAGAGTCCCCTGGGAAAAGGGCTGGAATAACTCCTCCAAGTGAATCCACCATGGTCCACCAGGGGGCACTCCAAGCGGGAGCTGGCCTGGGCTTTCCAGCTGCCAGCCTTCTTCCTAATGCCTTCAGACCCAGACTCTGTCTCCTCTGGGCTCATCCAGGGTATAAAATATGAGCACTGCCCTCAACAATTCAGAATACATCAACACGGTTCTGGCCCTCCTCCCCACAGGACCCTCATCTCCTCCCAAACCTGCATGATCCAAAAGGAATCCTTCACTCCAGTGAAGAAGAAATGGATTTCTTATTAAATAAAATCAAAACCAGCTTTACAAGAGACTGAAGCAATAGCACCTCCCTTAATACATACACACACTCCCTTCAGCCTCCTTGTTTTCTTGTGTGAAAAGACCTGGATAGGAAATGACTTCCAACTTCTCCCACTGACCTTGACCCTCCCACACACAAAAATTAAGGTCACAAAGGGTGGGAAGGGAACTGACTTACTTACAATGAGCTGGGTGGTGATTCTCCACCCACTGAGGAATTTCCAGTGAAAGCTGGAGTCCATTGATCAGCAAGATGAGTACTAAAGTGAAAATGTCTTTTCCCAGAATAGAATAAATGAAGTTTTCCTTAGAAATGATAAGTAGCATCTATCATATTATTATGATATTATATATATATATCATATATTATTATCAGCAAGTATTATATAATGGGGATGAGTTAGAAGCATTGCCAACCAGATCAGGAGCGAAACAAGGATGCCCATTATCACCACTATTATTCAATATTGTGCTAGAAATGTTAGCTTTAGAATAAGAGGAGAGGGGAAGCTAGGTGGCGCAGTGGATAGAGTACCAGCCATGAAGTCAGGAGGACCTGAGTTCAAATCTGATCTCAGACACTTAACACATCCTAGCTGTGTGACCCTGGGCAAGTCACTTAACCTCATTTGCCTCAGCAAAAAGTAAAAAATAAAAAAATAAAAAATAAAAAAAGAATAAGAGGAGAAAAAGAAATTTAAGGAATTAGAGTAGGTAATGAGGGAACAACTCTTTGCAGATGATGATGATATACTTAGAAAATCCTAGAGAATCAATTTAAAAACTACTAGAAACAACAACTTTCCCAAAGTGGCAGAATATAAAATAAACCCACATAAATCATCAGCATTTCTATATGTTACCAACAAAACCCAGCAGCAAAAGACAGAAAAAGAAATCCTATTTAACTAATTGTAGACAATACAAAATATTTGGGAGTCTGTCTGCCAAGACAAACCCAGGAACTATTTGAGCACAATTATAAAACACTTTTCAGACAAACAAAGCTAGATCTAAACAATTAGAAGAGTAACAAGAAATGTCTCCTCCTGAGGGCCCTCACCACCCACAACTTTCCACTGCACACCCGCTGTCCATGCTATTGCCTGTTCCTATTCCCCCACATTTAAAAAGTTACTTTCCAGGGCAGCTAGATGGCACAGTGGATAGAGCACCAACTCTGAAGTCAGGAGGACCTGAGTTCAAATCTGACCTCAGACACTTAACGCTTCCTAGCTATGTGACCTTAGCTAAGTCACTTAGCCCCAATTGCCTCAACAAAAACAATAAAAATAAAAAGGCACTTTCTTGGTTTTCAAATGTTCTGATTCAGCCGGGTGAAGAAAATAGCCAGTGGAAATCAAAGTGAATATCTCAGTTTTTGTTGCAGGTTGTTTGGCCAGCTCTGCTCATCCCTTTGGTACTTTCAGATTAAAAACAAAGCAGGGGGATACAGGAGGGGGAAAAAAACCCGGTCAAGCACGTTTTACAATAAAATCCTTGTGGTTGGGATCTCCCAAGCTCATGAAACTCAGAACCAACTCGTGAGTGTCAAAGCCAGCATGTGAACCCAAGCTGCTGACTGAGTTCTCTGCTCTCCCGGGCTGCCTCTCAACAGAAGCTTTTTCATGAGCTGCCAGAGCCAAAAAAAAAAAAATCATCCAACTTCTAATGATGAGACTCTGAACTTCTCATTAGGCTGGTATTTAGACTGCAGACTCTGAATTTGTAGGACTTTGTCATTAATTAAAAGGAGAAGTGCTCTGGTCTCTTCCAAATCTGAGCCACTTGCCCCGCAGATCAATGTCTCAACCTCTTTGACTCTTCTTCCCATTGGCGAGTTGCTGCCCATGAAAAGCCTAGGCCATCTGTGCTTTCTTCTCTCCCAGCTCCAATCTGGACTTGCCAGATTGCTTCCACTTTCCCCAGCACGGACACTTTCCCCTCTCCTCTGCCCCCCTTTCCATTTCCCTTTATATATTGCCTTCCCTGGAAGGAATGTAATTTCCTTGGGTAGGGACTTGCACTTGTACTTACATCTTAGAATCCAGCATTAGTGTCTGACTCATTAAAAATGTTTAATAAACACTGTGTCTAGCTCTCTAAACTCTTCTCTCCATTTGTCCATTTAGGGACCAAATCCATTGCTCTCTCCTCAGAGAGCCTCAGTCATGTTGTTATTCAGAACTGTGTCTGGGAGCTTGGGAGCTCCTAGCCCTAATCCTCCCATCTTCATCCCTGGACCCGGGTCCCTGCCCCAAATACACACCCTAGATAAAGAGTCTTCCACAAGGAAACACTTGGTAAGGTTAGGGTTAAATCCCTTACTAGAAAGGGAAAAGGAAAATCCCCAAGCTTACAAATCCCAGTAGTCATCACAGTTTAACTGGCCCCGACATACTGTCCCAGACTCGGGAAGTTTCCATCCTGGTTGAGTTGCCAAAGCTTGGACTCCACTAGCACAGACCAGGATCACCTTAAGCTACAAGAGTCTTCAGAGAAGGAATTGTAAGGAGCTCTCCCTGATCTCATCTGGATAGGTTGTTGGAAAAAGGAGACTATATTCTGTTCATCAACTCTACTCCCCTAAGGTCTATTGGAAGATGGGGCTCAGCCCACCATGATTTATGACATGGCTTTGGCAGGAAGTTGTAATTTTTGGCGAGTGTGATCTAATCCTCCTAATCAACAGTGGTACAATTGGCTTCTGGTTGGACTAGACCATTGTCAAGGTGCCTTCTAGCCCTGAGATTCTATGATTCTCTAAGTCTACTTCACATACTCATTCATATGTTCTGAACACTGGCCACCAGCCAGCATCCATATCCACCGAGAGTGGAGAGATCTGGGTGTAGTCATTTAGGTCATCCCCCTGCCTCTAGGCAGGGTTTCTGCAGAAAAATCCTCAAGGTGAGATGTGTGTCCCTGCTCATAAACAGCACCTCCCTGTCAAACGAGTCTGTTCTTTTCTCTCAAAAAAGCTCTGACCTAGGGGTGGAGGAGGTCAAGACGATGGGACGTCCCTGTTCTGCAGGACAGAAACTGGTTATTCCATACCCACCTCGGTCTAATCTCTGAGGACCTGTTGGGGTGATTTTGGAGAGTTGAGAGGACAAAAAGGGAAGGGGGTATTCATGGCCCAAGCTTTCCCATGGTGCTTTCTCATCATTGCTTAATCCTAAATAATCTTTGCTCTGTAAGTGAGTCATTGAGAGTCTTGCCATTTAATACCTTCCTCAATCGGATTTCAGCCAGAAGAGAGCTCCTGGAAGGGCTGGGTATGTTTCCAAGGACTCCCAGAACAATGAGCTGATCAGTCACACTAGACCTGAGAACTGTCATAGAATTTCATTTTTTTTCCTTTCACACAAGCTTACCCCCCTAACTGTTCCCATTAGGGCTGACCTTCCATAGATGCCCCTCAATTGGGAGTGACTGAACAAGCTGTGGTACATGAAGGTAATGGAATATTGTTGTTCTATAAAAAAATGATAAACAAGCTGATTTTAGAAAGGCCTGGAAAGATTTACACGAACTGATGTTGAACAAAATGAGCAGAACCAGGAATATACTGTATACAGTAACAGCAAGAACATGTGATGATCAACTATGAAGGACTTGGTTCTTCTCAGTGCTTCAGGGATTCGAAGCAATCCCAATAAATTCTGGAGAGGAACGTCATCTACATCCAGAAAAAGAACTATGGAGATTGAATATAAATCAACACGTACTATACTCACTTCTTTTTTCTGTTTTTTTCCTCTCTCGTGGTTTTTCCCTTTTGTTCTGATTTTTCTCTCCCAACATGATTTATTTTTTTTATAAAGCTTTTTATTTGCAAAACATATGAGTGACCTTTCAACATTGACCTTTGCAAAAAAACTTTTTTTTTCCCAAGCTTTTCCTTTCCTTCCCCCCACCCCCCACCCCTAGATGACAGGTAATCTAATACATGCTAAATAGGATAAATTATATGACATCCCAACATGATTTATAAAGACATGTTTATTTTAAAAGTTAATATACATGGGGCAGCTAGGTGGTGCAGTGGATAGAGCACCAGTCCTGAAGTCAGGAGGACCTGAGTTCAAATCCGGTCTTAGACACTTAACATTCCCTAGTTGTGTGACCCTGGGCAAGTCACTTAACCCCAATTGCCTCAACAAAAAAAGCAAAAAAAAAAGTTAATATACATGTATAACCAGGAAAAAAATAAGACTATTTTTAAATAAACGACCGACCTTCCATATTCTCCTAGAGGCCTTAGTTTACATGGTGACCCATGCCCAAGACCCACACCCCTCTGCCTCAAAGAATCCCCTTCTCCCTCCAGAGCCAACTCCAAGTGAGTCCTTCCTGTTCAAGGCCTTTCTCACCCTAGCCATCAGCACTTTCTCCATCCAGAAATTTCTTTGTGATCCAGCAGCTAGCATAGTAAATAAATACTCATTGAAGTGAATTGGCAGGACATCATTTTGGAGAGATGGGGGGGCCAAGGTTTTGAGGGCCTTGAATAAAGACATTAGCATCAGCAGATAAATATTACAATCTGGGAGGGACTTTGTGCCTCATTTAATCCAGTTCCCCCATTCTACAAATGGGGAAACTGAGGCTCAGAAAGGTCCAAGGCCATAGAGCTGAGATTTAAAACAGGTCTCCTGATACTGAATCTTCTTTGTATGTTACTTTATTCCCTCTTGCCTTTTTAGTTCATTTTTTTTTAATTTGTCAAGGAAAGAGTATGTTTTCAAAATCATTAATCTATCCCTCCATTCCCTTACTGATTTGATACTGGGGGCCTCTGAAATTTGTGTGAGCAGAGGAATGAGCATTTTAGGAAGATTAAGCTGTGAAAACTGGGCTGAAATAGGGCAAGGCTGGAGGGAAAGTCACCACTTAAGATGCTGAGGATCATCCAAGCATGAGAGGGAGCCATGAGGGACCAAAACACTAATGGCTGTAGGGTTTGGAGCTGGAAAAGAACTTTGGGACCATCTAAGAGGTAGCTTTGTGCAGATGGGAAGAGGGAACAATCTGGGTGGGCAGCATTGGAGGCACACGACCAGAGTTCAAATCCCTCCTCTGAAAATATTGCTTGTGTGACTTTGGGGAATTGCCATCCTCTCTGGGCATCCCAATGAGGGGGCTGGACTGGATGGCTTCCAAAGTGCCCTCTATCTGGAAATCTGTGAATGTTTAGTCCAATCACTTTCTTTACAAAAGGGGAAACTGAGGCACAGAGGGACCAAATTTGATGCTCTTTCCCCTAGAGCCTCAGCCATGCTGAGTCATTCAGGACTGTGTCTGTGAGCTTGGAGCTCCTAGCCCTAACCCCCCCATCCTCCTCACTGGGCCCAGGACTCTGTCCCCCAATACACACACTCCATCAAGAGGCTTCCAGAAGGAAACAATTGGTCACCCCAAGCCTTCTGGGTTCACTGCTGTTGAAGGCAAGACTCAGTGACTCACCTGCAGAACAAAGATTTAGGATTAAGCAATAATGAGAAAACATCATGGGAAAGGTAGGCCCATAAATAAACCCCTCTCCCTGTCAGATCTCTAAAGTCACCCCAACAGGTCCTTGGAGATTAGATGGAGTTGGGGATGGGATAACCAGTTTCTGTTCTACGGTACAGAGATATCCCATTGGTCTGACCTGCTCCTCCTGGCCATGTTGCACCAAGAAAAGAAAGGAGACCTAATCCCCCTATCATACCAATGATCCCCCCCACAATGACTCCCCTTCTGGCTTCTAGAATGTAAGCAAGAGCCTGACAATGGAGATCAATTTGTAGAGAGCTCCTAGGATCAAATGAGATTAATCCGACAAAGAACTCGGGGTCTCCAGGAGGGTTAATATGACCTGGGGAGATACCTTGTTTTCCCAGAAACTGTACTGGGGGAGATTAAGTTCCAATCTTCCTTTGTCCCCTCCCCTATTTGTACTAGACTTAGCAAAGCATTCAAGCCCCACCAGGAGCTAGGAACTGGATCTCTGACTGAATTCATTCATTCCTTGACTCACTTTACTCAACAAACATTTATTCAGCTGACAATCGCTCACATTCTCTTTACCATATCTTGAACATTTTAGTTCTATTCTAAATGTGTAAAAAAAAAAAAAAACAAATGTAAGCCCAAACTCACTTTCAGTTCCACAAGTACAAGGTGGGGGGTGGGGAAGACTGGATAGGTTTCTTGAAAAAGATCTGGGGGATTTAATGGACCACCAGTTTGATATGAGCTGGTACGGGATATAAAATCAAAGCAGGAATATGGCAGCCAAGAAACCTTGGAAGGCAGCATGATTGATATAATGACTGAGAGTCAGAGGATGTGGGTTCAAATTCTGTGTGACCTTGGAAAGTCACTTAGTCTCTCTGGGCCTCAGTTTACTAATCAGCAAAATTAACACATTGGCCTCTAAGTCCCTTCCAGCTCTGAATCTCTGATTCCAACATCCTTTGAAAATTAATTTGAGAGTAGGTAACATTGAAAGAAGCCGAATGTCCCTGACTAAGGGGTTGGGGGGGGGGTTTATTGCAGAGCAGAAAACAATAAACTTTATTAAGGGCAAAACATGGTTCCTATAATGATTCTACCTGGTCAAGTCTTATCGAGAGTCACCATACTTGAGGATGGACTTTGAAGAGCACAAGAGCACTCAAAGGAGAGTGAGAGGAAGATGGGAAACTTCCAAGTGGGGATTGATGGGAGAAGCAAGGACACGTGTCCTTCAGTCTTAAAAGGATAACCTTGAGGGAAAGGAGCTCCCTTTGCTCTATTTGGCCACAGAGGGCTGAACAAGGGCTGAATTTGCACCCGAGTCCTCAGCCCCCACAGATGGCATTCTTTCTGATGTGCCATATCAGCTCCCTCTAATTTCAGATATTAATACAGCTGGGCAAAGGAAGTGCCAGGGGGCATTTAGAAGCAAACTGGGTTAGCAGCCAGCCCATAAATACTCATCTGTAATCTGGCCTCTTGAACCTCAAACGTCCTGGGGCAGAGCCCTGCCCCCCCCCAAGGATTTCACCGGTCCAGATCCCAAGCCTTCATCAAGAACAAGTTCTGCCTCAACCCATTTGTAGAAACCAGAGGGACCGGCTAGCTCTCCCCACCTCCAGGGAAGTCCAGGCCCTTTTCCCAACCCAAAAGATCATGAAGATGTCATTGGCCCTTCCTTTAATCGTGATTATGATGTCGTGCTTTGAAAGGTAATCCTGCTCCACTGGGGTGGGAGCAGGGGTCTCAGGCTTTGGGATCAACTTCTTCCTCAGCATCCCTCCTATATCCCAGAGGAAGGACCTCTTCCCCAGCCAGAGGAAGACATTCTGACATTCTGTGTTCTATTGCCTCTATCGTCCCTCTATTCCAGGTCTGATGTTCTATGTTCTAGAACTTAACATTATAAAGGCTATGTTCTGGGTTCTAAAGTCTCTCCCAGTTCTCATAGTCTCGAGTTGATGTCATAAGATTCCTTCCATTTCTGATCAAATATATTCACAATTTTCTCCTAGTTCCTACACTCTAGGACCTTCTAGCTTTGACTTTCTATATGCTAAGGTCTCTCCCAACCATGACATCCTGGGTTCTCACTCTGTTCTAAGTATTTTAAGGTCCCTTAAGATCTGACATTCTAAAGTTTCTTCTCTGTTCTTCCTTTCCATCTTCCACTCGTGTTTGGGTCCAAGTTGAATGAGCCAGCAAAGGCACGCCCTCCCAGGTGTCCAGGGGCCACCTGAACAAAGAGCTCTTGAGTTGTCCCTGAGTGTTCCCCATTATGTAGGACCTTTTTCTTTGGGAAAGAAAAGCATAAAGAATAATTAAGAGGATATTGACCTTTTCACAAAGGCCCAAGTAAATATTGCGGTAGAGCCCATCCCCTTCTCCATTTCCCAAGTGGAAGGACCAGGGGCTGCCCACAGAATATAAGAGCGAACCCTGCATGGGCCAGGCTAACAGTGCCCCCTTGACCCACCGACCAACCCCAACTCCACCATGAAGCTGGCCATTGTTTGCAGTGTGTTCGCTTTGGCCCTCTGCTACAGCTGGGGTGAGTATGGGCTTCTGGCAGGAGGAGACAGAGATCTT
Source organism: Myrmecobius fasciatus (assembly GCA_023553655.1). Lineage (NCBI taxonomy): Eukaryota > Metazoa > Chordata > Mammalia > Dasyuromorphia > Myrmecobiidae > Myrmecobius > Myrmecobius fasciatus. The sequence goes on along the minus strand of JAJPUD010012626.1, from coordinate 1,060 downwards.
TGGTTTGGGGACCCAAGGGTGCCCCAGAATCTTTCAGGGGCTTGCAGAAGTCAAAGCGATTTTTATAGTAATTCTAAGATGTTCTCATTTCTAATATAGTAAACACTGATAGACATAAGCCAACCATAATAGACATAAGCTCTATGGGGGAGTCCTCAAGAATTTTGAAGAATATTAAAGAGTCCTAAGACCAAAAACTGCTGGAGTTTTTGCTGGACCTGGGGGAGGAGCTGGACTCAATGCCCTTACAGGTTCTTTCCACCTTTCAATCTGACATGCCCAAGGTCTGCTAGTCAGTTGAGACTCGATCTTTTGCCTGAGTCTATAGCTCTTTACATTGCACCATCAAAGATTTGTGATTTCCTCAGCGTCCATTAAAACAAACTGCAACTAATTTGGTAGACAAGTCTTAAAGATACAGAGATACAGATCACACAACTGGTCAGTGTAAGCAACAGGATTCGAATCCAAATCTTCCTGATGCTGGGTGCAAAGCTCTGATAGATGAGGGACAGTCAGGGTTCTCTGCTTCTCTATTCACCAGCATAAGAAAACCAAAGAGAGCTGAGAATTCTATTATAAGCTCTCCATAAATTGTGTCTCGAACCCTCTCAACAGCCAGACAAGGAAAGTGCTGTTTTCATGCCCAGTTTAAAGAGGGAAAAAAAATTGAGACTCAGACAGACTTTGAGCTTCTCAAGATCCCAAAGCTACTAAGTGACTGGGTCACAATTGGAACCCAGGACCTTTTGCACACTCCTCCCAGAGGTAGCTTATCCAGATGTCCCAGTCAGTTGTTCCCAGCCGATCTCATACAGTTGGAAGCCCGTTCACAGCTCAGGCTTCCCTATCCCACATTATTTCCCTTGAGGAAGGTGACAGATGACAAATGAAATGGACTACATGAAGGGCGGCTCCCACTGAATCTGTAAACCCCAAAGAGGCTATCTTAGGTGGCCTGTGTCTGTGAAGGAACAAAACCTTTCTGGGACTCCATGGCCACCGAGGTGGTAGAGGAAGCTAGAGTTGGACATTTACTAATATATACTTATATATGCAT
>JAJPUD010012625.1:34123-48419 GCA_023553655.1 Myrmecobius fasciatus | reverse complement strand
ATTGAGTAAATAAAGAGCGGTGATATGTAGTAAGACTTGGAAGATCAACCACATCCAGATTTTAAGGACTTAAAGTGACAGCCAATTGTATTTTGTCCTAAAGGCCAGAGGAAAGTACTGTCCCTTCTTAAAGAGAAAAGTGAAGACATCCTGGTCAGGCCTAGCCATAAAAATATCAGCAGATTCAGCAAAGCTGTTGGGGGATTCCTCCAGAATTCTGCTTTTGGCAGATGTTCAGGCAGCCGTCATTTGCTCTTCTATATCCTGCTTTATAGCAGATGGTCCCTAGCTTGCTTCCCAGGAATATCTCTTTCTCCTTTTTCCTGAGCCAGATGTTCCCCATCAGGTTTCTGCAAGGTATTTCTGTGTAGTATGCATACTCTGGGGCCATCCATTTGTCAGATCCATTTGTCAGATTTTTCCTGTGTCACCATCCATTTCCTTGTTTTCTTTCTTGAGCATACCTGTTACTCTGCTTCACATTCAGTTTTATGGGAGCTGTTTTCTTCTCTTTAATTTCCAGCTTAAAGCCTTCTTGATCAGATCTGTGAGTCCACAGTGTCCGACCCTTTCCTAATTGCAGCATGGAGTCATTTCAGCCTTTCAAGGAGAGCCTGTTGAGGTTCTGTTACCTTCAGAAAACCAAATTCTGCTCTTTGCCATCTCTGTATTGACTTCACATATTCTTTTATTTCCAATCATCTTCAGCTACTGGGAAGAGGAGAGCACTCCAAAAGTGCTTTGGTTCCCTAAGTAAGACACAACATCAGATTTTCTGGTTCCTTTTAGTAGGATCTTCTAAATGGGTCACCCCGTGGTTCTTAAAATGAGTTCCTGAGAGGCCTTTTCTATCTCATTATTCATGAGAGGGAGGAGGAGGATAAAATGAATGGAGGAAGCTGGGGAGAAAAAAAAGAAGCGAATGGAAAGGAAAGAGAGGTCCACACAGGAGAGGCAGCTGCTGGAGTTTGGTTTTTCTCATTTCCTGACTCACAGATTTACCTACTTAAGGAGCTAAGAAGAAGGTTAGGGATCTCATTGGTCAGTGTTGGTCATTGTGGATGTGAAAAACACATCATCCATGGCCTCTTCTGTCTGGCTTCTGTAGAATAAAGAGCCAGCGAACTCCTTTTGGATTCATTTCCTGGCCTGGGTACAACTGGGTTTTGTTGAACTGGGACTTTGATAAAGCGCGCATTATAAGCTTCAGTCCAGCTCTCTGTTCTGCTGCTGTTTTTCAGAAACACTGGTACAGTGGGTGCTGTGGCCCTTGACAAACACGGAAACCTCGCTTATGCAACATCCACCGGAGGAATCATTAATAAAATGGTTGGCCGCGTAGGGGATTCGCCATGTGTAGGTAAGGTTACGCCGGTGATTCCACCTGCCTTCTTCCCTTCAAAGCACTAAATTCATCCATGTCAATCTTAATTCTTGCCAAGATTTTCTCACAACTTTGGTCTTAGATGATCTGCCCTCTGGACAGAGATTGGAAGTTAAGAAAGAAAATATAGAAGAAAAAGAAAGAAAGAAAATATAATAATATTATTATTTATATATAATTATATGTATATAATATAATTATTAAAATAAATGATTATAAATAAATATAATATAATAATAATCAAAGTTAAAAGCAGTCAGAATAATTTACCATTTAAAATAAGATGCTCTTTTATGGTCAAAGTAATATTTCAAATTTAGGTTATCTTGTTTATATAAAGTCTGTTGGGCTTAGTTCCAGGGGTGGAATAGGCTTAGGTTCTGACTTTAAAAAAAATCATATTGACCTTTTTTAGTAGGAGTAAGAATATCAATAACAGATGAACTTAGCTACTTCCTTGGGAAGCTGCTACCAGCAACAAAAGGATTTGAATACTAAATGAGGAGTTTGGTCAATCTAAAAAGAACACTTGATTACTTTTGAAGGGGATGGCCTCCTTCCCTATTCCTTCATTTATGATTCAGTTTATTATAAAATCAAAATCCCTTCCAATCTGACTCTTAATGCAGGAAGGAACACTCCAATGGCCTTCAGAAGATTTGGGGTTTGGCTTTGAAGGAGGAGGGAGATTTTTCCATTTTTCCAAAGCATTCCCAGCTCAGAGCTGCAAATCTCCAATGTAGCTTTAAATCATGGCCTATAGCTTCTCCTTCTAGTCAAATTCTGGCCAGAAAGTGCCTGTTAGGGCAGTCGTCGGCCTCCAGGGTGCCCCCATGGTGGTTCAGCCTGCTCAGGATCCATACAGGGAGAAAAGACCAGTTGTGAGTATGTAGCAGGACACTCAGCAGAAAGTTCCTCCTTTAGCTAAGAAGTTGCACATGCTTATGATGAGATATGTGTATGTATGTAAACTTGTACATGTTTGCATGTGCACAGAGAGATACACATGTATGTTTATACGTGTAGACAGACACCTATTCTTAGCTAACCCTAGACTTCCCCTGAGTCTCCTATTAATATCCCATGAAAAATGGAGAAAAGGACCCAGACACATGCACATCATTTCCTCATGGAAATTTGACTGTAGCCAGATGGTAACTTGAGATTTCTACCAGTCGCAAAACCATAGGAAATGTATCCTCCCCAGAAGCCCAACTAACCATCCACACACATACATATACATACATGCACACACCTACAAATATACCCCAGAACCAACCTCTAAGCCATTGAAAGTAAGGGAGGTCTTTTCATGAGTGGGTTTTTGAGGCTATAGTGATTTTTCCCAACCCCCATCCCTGCCAGCAACAAAACCATAAAATGTCCAAACTTTCAGTTTGGAGGGACCTTTGAGATCATCAAGTTCAATCCTCTGTATGAGGGGCTGAGTATTTCCCAGAAGTGGTGAGTGCACCCCGCCTTCACCGCTCACTGGAGGCTGGAGCAATATGCCTTTGGGCCCCTCATCGACCCTCTTGTAAGAATATGGGTTTTCGGGGCAGCTAGGTGGCGCAGTGGTTAGAGCACCAGCCCTGAAGTCAGGAAGACCTGAGTTCAAATCTGGTCTCAGACACTTCCTAGCTGTGTGACCCTGGGCAAGTCACTTAACCCCAATTGCCTCAGCAAAAAAAAAAAAAAAAAAAAAAAAGAATATGGGTTTTCTTTTTTGGACAGGTTCTGGGGGCTATGCTGACAATGAGATCGGGGCGGTTTCTACCACCGGGCATGGGGAGAGCATAATAAAGGTGAATCTCGCCCGACTGGCTGTCTTCCACCTGCAACAAGGTACTCAATGGGCAGAATGTGATTTATTTCCAGGCTCTGTAGTCTGTGTCTATAGGTCAAGAGACCGGACTCCAGAAGCGTGTTCACTGGGCTGAGTCTGATAAGATGACATTCATTAGGGATAAATGTAAAATCTTGCACTTGGCACCAAGAATCAATTTCACAAGTGCAATTTCCCCAAGCTCCAGATGAGTTAGCAGAGAAATGGGGCAGTCCAGCAAGCTCCCAGCCCCAAAGCTGCCCCCTGCCAGGATCTCTGCCTTGCTCAGACCTCATCTAAAAGGACCATGTTCATTTTGGGGCACGGTGGCAAACTGGGGACATTTGAGGAAGTTTGCCTGGAGCTATCCAAGTGCTGAAGGGGAATGGGCTCTGCAGAGGCTCAGGCAGAGGCCAGAGGGTAGCTGCTCAGGGTATTCTAGTGGGGATTCCTTTGGACTGTGGCCTCCCACCCCTCTGATTCTAGGCTTCAGGGACTGGCCCTTCCCTTAAGTACTTGTCCTGTGCTTCCTTGGAGTGAAGGATGTTTTCAAAGATTGGACCAGTAAACTAAGCTCTTAAGGGCCCTAATGAGCCACAAAGGCTGACGAGTGCAGGGACTGGGAGTGATGACTTGTCTATCTGGCCATCTGTGAACTAAGTTTCAGCCTGTCTATGTCTATAGAGTCTCCACACCAGCTTTGCCTCAGGCTGAGGCAGACATTTTTCACCTTGGGGGCTCCTGGTGAGCCTCCGCTGAGCTGTGGCAGACCCGAGGTCTACTCCATCAGGAGATGGAGTGTTGCACATTGTTGGAAATCATTCAGCCCTGAAACCCCACCCTTGCCCACTCTTGTAAGACTCCACAGGAGGCCAAGGGCAGCACCTCGTTTGTAGATTCTTGTGTTCCTTATACTCCCAACTCTTACCTACAAGGATCTAGAAAGAGAATACTTTCTAAACTTCCCTTGCCCAGAGAACATCAGAAGCTAGAAAGAGGAAGAGTTGGAGGGAAGAGTTGAGAGGGCTCTGCTGGCCTTTGTTGTGAGGCCCAGAATCACGTGAAGAATTGCTTGGGCCCCAGTTTGAGCAATTCAATTAAAACCATTTGTAGAAGAAAAATAAAAATCTTGGGAGGTTATTTGCTCTTCAGCAGGCCTTTTTACATCCTCTCGTATTTCTTTGCATATCGGCCAGGAACTGTTCCATAACCACTCCCTCTTGTTTTTAGGAAAGAACCCGCAAGAGGCCGCTGATGCTGCCTTGTGTTACATGAAGACCAGGGTCAAAGGTTTAGGCGGCATCATTGTGGTTGACAAAACAGGAGAATGGGCCGCAAGGTGGACCTCAGTCTCCATGCCCTGGGCCTCAGCAAAGGACGACAAGCTTCAATTTGGAATTGTCCCCGGGATGGTGCATATCACTGACATCGGCAAAAACAAATCCCCTAACCCATGTATCTGAGTGCCAGGCCTGGGATAGGAAGAGGATGAATAAAGTGGGCTGGTCTCCAGCCTAGGCAACGGTAACATTCAGGAGAACTTTACCTTACTCTCGTAGATGTACATTTGGAGGAATCACGCACCCTGTCACACTTGATTTGTGTCCTTGATCAAAACAGATTCTAAAAATTTCTATTTTGGCCCACTATGAAATAAAGGTCAAAGCGAGACTTGCCTCAAGATGGCAGAGGAGCTAGCATTAGCCATTCTCTTGACTGATTCTTTTGGTCTTGAATCTGAAAGAAAGCATGAAAGCTTCTAGTCCTTACATTGTAAGAAAAAGAACAGAAGAGACTTTGGGCGTTTATAAAAGCTGTGGCCCTGAGGGCAGTTGTGAGAAAGACAGGGGTGATTTTTGATCTGGTGGAATAGAGACACCGACTAGTTACATCCAGATCGTGATGTATTTAGCCAGATCGTGATGTATTTAGCCACTCAGGCAGTTGCAGAAACAAATGAGATTAAGAGGCAGCTGGGGGGACAGTGGATAAAGTGCCAGTCCTGTGGAGGCAGGAGGACCAGAGTTCAAATCCAGCGACAGAATTTGACACATACTGGCTGTGTAACCTCAGTTGCCTCGAACACAAAAAGAAAAACAAATCAGGCTTTTGACCCCTTGCCAGGACCCAGAACCTTGGTTTCCGCACAATTAATAAACAATTAAAGCAATAAAGAACAGGATGTAGGGTTTGAGCCGCTTTGTTCCTTAGTAATGGAGAGGATCAGGAAACATCGAGGTAAGACTTGCCCATGATCATGATCAGATGTCTTTACATTACAAAATGGCAGATAAGGCAAAATGAATTTACTCATGCTGTTTTTAATGTAACATTCCCTTCTTTGATCCTGAGGTTCTTAACCCCAAGATCACTTATTGAAATGCTTGATTTATTAGGAATTTCTGGACAAAATGATAGTCTACCTTAAGGGGCATTAAAGGGGTGGGATAAGAGGCACAAAGAATACAAGCACAATCATTTCACCTGTCCCCTAAGGTGACAAACTTTGTTAAATAAACTCTATAGGTAAACTATGGTTGTAGATCAAACTATTTAGAGGACTCACCATGAACTAATTTGAAAGTGGAGATTTTCATGTCACCAAACTAAAAACAAACCTTAAAACACCATGAAACAAAAAGTCGAAGCAATACAATAGTCAATATTAAATAGCATTGTCACCTTGTAACCCAATGGCCATTTAATCATGTTTCGTCTTACGTCCCAGATGTCCCAGGTGGTAACATTTTCCCTTGAGCAACCTGTAATAGCTTTTGTTTTGAGACCAGCTCTGAGGGGGACTGCTCCTGGTAGATTTGCAGAGATTGCTAGGTAATTTTGTTAAAATCCGCACATAACAAGACTTAGTACAATTTTGCACAACTTCCTAAATTTGGTTTTCCAGTAACTAGTTCATGTGAAAACTAGCGCAAGACTTAAGGGTTCTGATCACGTTAACAAGAGCTACAAAATCATCAAATTAGGAACCCATGATTCATCTGAAACTAAATTTCAGTTTTGACATACCACTTGCAGTTTCTGTCTTTACCTAAACTCTGCACCTGATATGGATACTGTCATCAACAGACTGAAGAACCAATCCTAAAGATCCATGAAAGCTTGACTTGCAAAATGGATAGTTCTGTCTTATAATTTAATTTTCTTTACAATTATAAAGGCGATTTTGAGAACTTGTTACTAAAATAAACTCAAGACCTATGGCTTCTCTTTCCACTCTCAGCCCCCTCTTCAGTTCTTTGGCTCCCCACCCCCCAGCCAGAGCAATTTCAGTGCCTGCAGTGGAGGCCCCCTGGCAGCTATACTAGTTGTCCCTGTCATCTGCCAGAAGCTACAGCCTGGGTCATCACTGGGAAGTCCAATTTACATAATGCAAATGTATGTAAAGCAATAACTGTGTGTGAGTATGCATATTTCAGAGTATTTCTCTTGAGATATAAGTACACATATATATAAACATTCATTCTTAGAGAAAAGTCTGATCCTATTCTCAAAATTTACTATTTCAGTTAGAAAACATGTTTGTCTTATTACCCCCTTTTGAGGAGGATATTCCCATATCACCCCAAAAGAATAAGATTCTTCAAGGACTTAATCTTATACATGAAAGTGGATAACAAAGGCAGGAACTCTTAGTTGGAATTGCACAAATTCTGATAAGATCTTTTAATACTTGCTGCATCAGAGATGTTTTAGTATTAATGCCTTTACTAGACAATATCAAGACTACCCTGTCAGCACAGACTGACCTGACGTAAGCCATAACGGGAAATCTTCCTTGGCTCTCTAAAATTCTAGGTAAGAATAATCATTAACAGCCAATAACACAGCAAAGTTCCACATTATTCACAGGGAATCAAAAGCCATACTCAGAATTAGCTAGGGAAGGGAAACTTCTGATTCAGAAAGGAAATAGTACAAGGGGGAAGCTGAGTTGAGAGTCATTCCCTCAACTTTTCCCGAGGACAGACATTCTATTCTCTTGTAGCAGTTCTCAGACTGCACTCCCTTTGGGTAGCACGTGGCATTCCTTTTGAATGGCAGACTATTGGCTTCATGACACTTTAGACAATCGTATCTGAAATCAAAACTCAGAAAGAGATCAAATTATAGTTCTACAGAGTTTTCCCTCAATACAAAATCTCACTAATCTTTGGTTAGATTATTTTTCTCATGTCGCAACAACAGTTAATGAGCAAACATCAGGACATTTCATTTATAAATTAAAAATCACATTCTGGAGTTTCATGTACACAGTAAATATTGAAGAGTTGATGCAAAACTCCCCAGAAAAATTCTGGTCATCATGATTCTAGTATAACATATCTATTTCCTATTAAACCCTACGGCAAAATGAAATCTTTGCATCTAGGATATATTGTTACTGAATTGACTTAAAGGTAGGACTTCAATTCAGACTATTAGGTATGTTTTCATAAGTGATAGCCAAACCTATTGGATAAAATTCTAAACAAACCAATGTAAGTCTCCCCCACTTTAGATGTGGTCCTAGTTTCTCGGACTTGAGTATTTTTGATATTCCTGTGATCAGGTGACTATTAAAAAGAGGAGATAGTCCTGTGATCAAGAGACTAATAAAAAGTTGGAACTTCACACAATGGTGGATAAAAGCAAAATGGAGTTAGTTACTCAAGCTTTTCTAAATATAGCATTTTAGGACCCATAAGACAGGATAAGGCAGGTAGGAAAAGGAGTCAGCAACCTTCAAGGTGAGAATAGGAAGAGACCCTTAGGGACCCCACTGGGCTTAGCAGTCTCTGTTCTAGATAGGCAGGAGAACCTAGGAAGCTCAGTCCTATCACAGAAAGAGCCCTGAGAAGAGAAAACCCATTCATTGACATTTCTGTTCTCATCTGATAATTTCCCAACTCTAGACATTGTCCCTACTGCCAGAAACAGGTGTGTGTGTGTGAGGGCTACACCCACCTCAGCCCCTCAAAAGTCAGCATCCAAGGGGACTCCCTCTAGAAACTGGGAAGCTGCACAAGGCTGCACATCTATTGACAGGCTTCCCCAGGTTGAGAAAAGGGAGGGTTTCAGTGAATGCCCACCTGCTGTGAAGCTGAAACAGCTTTACTAGTCCAGCTTTTTGGCATCCCTTCCCTGCCCACTATTGCTGCTTTTCTGACTGTAGGCTCTACTATTCCAGGAACCTAAGAAACAGGTCCCCAGGATGGCTTGAGTTCTTTAAACCTGTTTTGTTTGGCCCCTTCACTCCACCTCCAAATCAGAACCTTTTCAATGTTTCAGCGTGATGGAGAATAAGATACTGTCCTTAGGATGAATTATTCCTCATATTCCCTCTACTGGAAAGAGCATTCTACTGGGAAACTTCTACTGGTGGGCAGCTCTCCCTTGATAATCTCTAATGACCGAATTGCTTAATCTTCTTTATACACTGCTACCAATAAAATTATATTTTGAAAGAATGGCCATGTGTTTATCCAGTCCTGCTCATCACAGCCTGACCAAGACTTCAGAAGCAGAAATCCCTCTCCTTGTCCTCCAGACCTAGAGGAAATAGACTCTGTGAAGAGTTTGGGGACTGAGTCTGAGAAGAAAGGACTTACCCACCTTTGTCTGTGGAGTGGAAGGCTTTTCCATGAGAGGAGAATTTTCTGGAGGGCTGCGCAAGAAAAAGAGATTTTTCTTGAGTGTAAGCAAGGTGTGACTCTTAGGTCATGTTTCCCCAAGTTAGGGAGCTCTGCTCACCAAAAAAAAATCAAAGCCCCCTTAATCATGTTTTTGGTGAAGCTTCTACCAACCTTTACTTTGCCCCAGAGCCATGCTCCTCTGCCAAAAACAGACCCAGCCAGAACTGTCTTTTTGTCCCACCCTGAGTCCCATTTTAGGATCAGTGAGTAAAAAGAAACTCCAGTCTGTCCACATGGATGATTTGGGTCTGTTTCACAAAGATGCTATTGATTGCCAATTGCTGCTAGGTCCTGAGAATACAAAGGCAAGACCAGAGACAGTCTCTGTTCCTCAAGTCCTTACATTGTAAGAAAAAGAACAGATGTGTGCAGATTAATAAGGATGAGCTAATTGAACTGTGGGAACACTCCCCAGAGGAAGTTCATCAAAGGCTTCCTTGAAGGGAAGCTAAAGTTCTTAGAGATGGCTTTGAAGATCAGATACCCAGTGCTCAGATCTGAAGGAAGCCACAAAATGCAAAATGGAATTCTGAGTGTGGGGAACTGCAAGTGTGGCTGGGGTGGGGGGAGAAAGGGGGGTTTGAGGTGCATAAAGTGGAACAGTTTAAAATGGGATCTAATTCACATGAGGGAATTTCTCGAAATGTTTTATTTGGTGCACACCCTGTCCAGACTTTTCCCTGAGCATATCACAATTTGATTTGCATCTGGGGGTCTATAAAGAGGAGGGGGATGAGGAGAGAGGGATTGTCCTAGGTCCCATATAGGTACTCAGGCTAATAATGCACTGACTAAAGAGCTGGCTGTATTTAAATCTGGCACCTCATAAAAAGGCTCAAGCCCTCTAAACATAAGAACTGAAGTCTCTTTTCCTCCTGGGTGGGCTCTCCCCTCCCCTAAGAACCTATGCAGTTCTTCAGACTTCAGATACCACACTGGGAGTCCCCTACAAGGAAAAATGATTGAAAGTTACTAAAAAATCAAATCCTACCACATTTATTTAGTGTCTCCTATAGTATCCCCCACTGTGCCATATTCTGATCATATAAATATTAAAATGAAATCATCCTTTACCCTTAAGGAGTTGACATATTACCAGAGAGAAATAGACTTATATAAGTACATATAAATACATACATCTCATCCTTGGAGGCTTGACCTTAAAGGGTCAATTTCCCAACCTTTGACACATTGACTGGATTAATCCAAGAAAGTCTCCAAAGTGAAATTTAGGCATCGCTTGTGTATGTCACAAATGTGGGTGGCAGAGGTTCTGAATGGTGTTTTGGACAGAAAGAAAGTAAAGAATTGGTCCCTGAGGCAAGCAGGGAAAGGACAGTGAGAGAGATCAGTTTAGCTCATGGTCCCACCCTGTGGGGAGATCATCCAGTCTGAAATGCAAGTTAGATCAAACCCCAGAGACCCAGCCATGTGCTGTCAGAAATCCCAGTCATATCCGGGGGGTTAAATTTTCCCTACAAAATCTGCTTATGGGCCATCCCATGGCTGCTGCTCTCCTTTGGGTCAGTCCATCACAGGCGCTCTGTGGTATCTTTCTCCTTACCTCTCCTCCCTCATGCCCCATGGTATCTCCCCTAACTCCACTATGCTTCTCAACCCCACTTCTCCTTACAGCTAAGTCTTTTAGAGTGCTTTAGCCAGCCAGCTAAGGCCATGTCCCAACCTCATGGGGCGCTCCCTTTCTCCTGGTTAATTGCGGGCTCCACTGAGGACCTTGTCTTTCATATGCTCTCCCACTCTATTTCCTATTTACCACTCCCAGTTTCTATGTATCCCTTCATTTTGTCTGTACCCTCTTCCCTATATAAATCTACCTTTTCCCAAAGAGAATGGCCATTGGGAAGCCTTCACAGGACCGAACCCCAACTTTGCTGCCTCCCATCATCCATTGTCTACATTAGCTATATCACTTTGGCCCTAGCTCACATCAATCAGCAGGGTCTTGAAATCCTGCACAGGCAATCCATGTACAATTGATTACATGATTTGAAATTACATTTCACCTCACAGAAAATACATAGATGTATTTCCAAGGACTTTATGTGAGAAATAAACATCTTAGGCTCAGAAAGGAGTGAAGTTAAAAATCTGCTTTATTACACATCTGCAGAAAAAGTGTCCCATTATAGAATAAGGACACACTAGGAGAAAGGAGGATTGATATCAATATCAGATATCTCTATTTCTGGCCACAAAGTCCCTCACCTGGTTTTCCCCATTTGCTGGGTACTCCAAGAGGTACAACTTCCCTCTCCACCTTTTATATATGTTTTCCCTCCCATCATATACATGATCATTAAAATGAGCCTAAGTTCCTTCTGGGGAGAAGAAGTTAATAATATTCATAAAGCAATCAAGTATGCATTTTACAGCCAAGCTACAAACTTTACCCTATTTTTCAGTCTTTATGACCCTTAGTTTAGTCTAATTTTAACTATAAATTCAAAATATAATATCTACAACAGAATGCTGTCTTAACAGAATATTTTTTATTTGTATATTTCTTCTCATATCTCAAAGTTAAGGAATCACTGGAACCCAGAAAGAAAGAGAGAAAAATACAATATTCATACCGCCAGCTCCACAACTGCGTCCCCTAAAGGACTTGAACTTGGAATTGTTCTCAGGGAAACCCTTTTGGTCATTCCTGTGAGTCCTTCTTTCCCACAAGCTCCTACATAAACAATCTCCACTGTAGCCAACTCCTCTAAGAGGAAAAAATATACCCTGGAGCTTGCTTTAAAAAAAAGCAAAACTGTTCTCTAACCCACACTAGCCCCAACCCTATCTCTTGAGCTACTCTGAAAGAAGTTCCTGAATTCTTAAAATGGCCCCTGAGAATTGGGCCATTTAAAAAAATAGATCTTAAGGAAAAGTGACTGATCCTCATTCAGTTTTGAGGAGATCCCAGTGGTCTTCAAATAACGACCCATATCTTAAAATGTTATCAAGCTGGCCCACTTTACAGATGGTTCCTAACTTTTTCTGTTATTGTTCTGAGAAGTCCTTTCAACAAGAGCAAGAAATATGTTGTAAACTCCAGGGGGATTTAGTATACCACTCAGAATATTATTTTATTTTTTGCTTTTTTTGCTGAGGCAATTGAGGTAAAGTGACTTGCCCAGGGTCACACAGCTAGGGAAGGTTAAGTGTCTGAGACCAGATTTGAACTCAGGTTCTCCTGATTTCAGGGCTGGTGCTCTATCCACTGCGCCACCTAGCTGCCCCACAGAATATGATTTTAGATTTGTTCACTAAATGCTTACAATAACTCCAATGATAACTTTTGCCCATAAAAATCTCCAAATTAAAAGTAACATTGCATAATTTTATTTATGAAATATAAACTTTTATTCTACTTTATAATTCTGTTTATGAAATAGATTTTATTCTACTTACAAATAATAATTATTCTACTTATATTTTATTCTACTTTGAAAAGTCAAAATATAAATCTCATTGTATAATCATTACAAATATTTCATGTGGGACATTCTGTGTGAATTTTAAAAAGTAATCCAGCGAGATTTCATCTATATTCTAACCTTTGTAAGGGAAGATTCTCTTCCACCACAAGCACACCAGTTACACTGTCATAGAGACTATTGAATGAGCAAGTGATATTGCCAACGAGTTTATCTGAAAGTCACCAGATAGAAAACTAATAATATAAGCAAGGAATAAATCTGTCAGAAATCAGTCTTTTTTTCCCCTTGGGATAATCTTTGCTTTAATAATTTATTTTGTGACCAATAAAAAAAGGTGGTTCAGACAAGACAAATGCTATTTCATGAACATTAACGTTATCGTTTTTAGTGAGTTACAGTGATCTGGGGCAGGATGTCTCGAATACTTCTTATGTGACCTCAGAGTTATGTCTAATACTAACAGTCCTCCAAACATTGCCAGCTATAAAGGGAATAGACTCTCTCTCACTTCCTGGTCCCTTTCCTCCATCCATCCTCTTTATTCCATCCCTATTTATTCTTGCTAACTTTATGGCCATCCTTCTTCCCCCAACGAGCCCACCATGGACTCTATTTCCATTACTGGATCCCCAATTATCCCTGATTCTGGCTCTCCTCTGACGTTGACCATATCTTTGGATGTAGAGAACTCCCGGGAAACTAGAAACTTTGGTAACTGGGATGTTCCCCTCCTCCTAAGATTAATCAAGGTGACATTTAAGCTTGAAATCTTGAGAAAACATAAGGTCTTGACACAATTATTGGAGCATTGTGAACTTTACACAAGATTGAGTCTCCAGAGAATAATAATGTGCTTCAGAGAGTTAGATCATAGAAAACAGAAACCATTCTTGATCACAGAGCAATGCTTTTCATAATGACATGATTTTTAGATATATATATATCCAGATATAGATATAGAGATATTTAGATATATTTATCTATATATATATAAGCAGCATGATTTCTTTTAATAAAAGGCTCTGTTGAATTATCAGCAACTCCTTATTTTCAGCCACCGATGGCCCATTTGTGTTGTGCTGGTCACAACACAATGTTTTGGGTTAATTTGGGTTTATCCCTAATCTTCTCCTTGTTAGGAGAATTTCAGTGATATCCAGATCAGAGGACAAAATCTTAAAGGTTTTTGGGTGAAGGAGATGAGCCCAGTCATGGTGTAGAAGTTTTCCCACCAGTTGAAGTGGAAGATCCACAGGTAGGATGAGTCCCCCGTGTAACTAGTGTATTTTTTGATTTGCATCAGAAAAGGCATATGGCAGAAAAACCAGGCTGGGTTCTGAAGTCACAGAGGTTGGCAATTCCTCCAGTGATCCTGGTGACTAGTGCTAGGAGGACTTAGTGACCCTTAGATAACTAAGGCAGGGAGGGCAGAGAAGAGAAAGAAGACCCCGGAGATACGGAGGTAGCAGGGTCCACTGGGTGTGTGGAGCCAACAGCCACATGTTCATGTTTATACAGGGCTTGGAGTCCCTCATGGAGCTTAAGGCTATTCTTTGCCAATAGGAACTGTGCCGGAGCATCAGGGAGATGCAGAGGAACGGGATGAAAGTGAACTCATATAATCCAGAACAGAAAG
Organism: Myrmecobius fasciatus; assembly: GCA_023553655.1. Lineage (NCBI taxonomy): Eukaryota > Metazoa > Chordata > Mammalia > Dasyuromorphia > Myrmecobiidae > Myrmecobius > Myrmecobius fasciatus. The sequence goes on along the minus strand of JAJPUD010012625.1, from coordinate 34,432 downwards.
TTCAGGTAGAAAGGATATAAAGAAAATCAGCCTCCATACTTTAATTAGAGGCAACAAAGTGTTTGTTTCTGCAGAACATTTGTGTTACTTCAGGATGGTTTCAAGAAAGTATGTAATGGGGGGGGGGAGCAGCTAGATGGTGCAGTGGATGGAGCACCAGCCCTGAAGTCAGGAGGACCTGAATTCAAATGTGACCTCAGACACTTAACATTCCCTAGCTGTGTGACCCTGGGCAAGTCACTTAACCCCAATTGCCTCAGCCAAAAAAAAAAAAAAAGTATGTGATGAACGTGTCAGCAATTATGGTCT
>JAJPUD010012625.1:0-24132 GCA_023553655.1 Myrmecobius fasciatus | reverse complement strand
AAGGTCAAATAGTATGAATCCTGAGAAAAGGGACCGGGTTTTATCAACTCGGAGAAGTGGAAAAAACTTTTTAATCAAGTGGCTGGGTCAGAAGCCAGATTGCAAAAGATTGGGAAGTGAGTGATGGAAGGGATATAAATATTGAATGTAAATGGTTTTTTCAAAGAGTCTGGAAAAGAAAAGAAAGAGAGGTAGTGTGATAGGTTGACCAAAGGTCAAGTGACTGACCTTTACCAAGATCCTACAGATAGGAAACAGAAGGGCCAGGTTCAAACACCAAGTCCCCTTACTCCAAATCTACCACACTTTCTTACAATGCACCACAATGACACCCACAAATTAGCTGCAGTTTGTTGAAGGAACAAGGATATGCCATCTATCAGCTCAGTGAGCACAAAGGCCTGGGTTCAAATCTTGCCTCCTACGTTTATTTGCTGTATAACTCTGAGTCTCTGTATTTTAAATCAAGGTCACAGTACTTTCTGGTCCCTCACAAGGGCATTCTTGTTCAACCAGTCCATGTGAACTAGGATTATTAAGGATTGGGGAGGCTAGAGATAAGACTGATGTCTTCTCTCTCCAGCAGGAGATTGGAAAAGTCACCCAGAAAGGAAAAATGATTAGGGAGCACAAGAAGGAGAGGGAAAGGCCAAAACAAGGCTGGGACCAGTGTCCATGTCAGCCCCCAGAGATGGCCAGGATTCCTTCCTTCGCTGCTCCCGCTGAAGGCCCTCCAACCTGTGGCTCTTTGGGAGGAGGAGATCAGCTTCCCTTCTCCTTTGTTCCAGACACCCAACAATTTCTTGAGGTTTTGTTTTTGTTTTTGTAATGTCTGGACTTTGTGGCTATTTGGAAATTCCCAGTGTGGAAACTTCCTCCCCATATATTGAAAAGAGGGGAGTTAGAAAGCCTCAACAGCTAGGGGGCGCCACAGGGGATCATTGCCAGGCCCAGCCTCAGAAGCTTTCTAGGGATGTGACCCTTGGGAAGCCACGTCACCGCTTGCCTCAGTTTCCTCATCTGTAAAATGAGGGGGTTGAATTAGCCGCTTGCCGGGTCCCCTCCAGCTCCACACCCCGATCCTTTCAGTCCCTCCTCTTTTCCCCTCCCCTCCCCTCTCTTCTGGCTCCATCCCAGAGTTTGGCAGACTGAATTTGAGCCGGGCTAGGAGGTGATGACTGATGGGAGCCTGGGAAAGGCTGGGAGCACAGAAAGCCTTGTTTCATGGGCTGGTTTTGCCCTTTCAGTCAACTTGACCTTTTCCCAGGGTCTGCTGGGACCCTGGGAAGGGGAAAGCTTGCCACACCTGCACCCAGCCCCTGCCCGGGTCAAGGGTGGCTGGAGTGTTTGCCAATGGCATTGAGGGGTTGAGATTTATTCAGAACAACAAATGGGGAAGTGACTGCTGCAGAGGCACGTAAAGCTGGTGGAGTGGACTGATGAGGGCCTCGATCCCCGTCGCTGACCCCTGCATCTGAAGAAAATGTCCACCCTCCTTAGCCTGTGCTCACCTTCACCTCCACGTTAACCTCTGATCAGAGAGACAGGGACACTCCCTTCTTTCTCCCTCTCCAATTCATCCTCCACATGGCCACCACGCCAACATGAAGCTGTCCGGTCTCTTAGCTTTTGGCTAGGCCATATCCCACGCCTGACGTGCCCCTCCTCAGCGCCACCTCCCAGAATCCCTCAGTTCCTCCAAAATTCCATTCGAGGGCCACCTCCTCCCTGAGGCTGCCCTGGATCCCCTCAGTGGTCAGTGCCTTCTCCCTCTTGAAACTGCTTTGGTAATAACTGCTCCAATGAAAAGAGAGCTGAGCTGGTAGACCAAGGACCCCAGTTCAGATGTGAGAGATCTTGAGCAAGTTCTTTCTCTTTGTGCCTGTTTCCTCATCTGCAAGATGAGAGAATTGGGCTACATAACTACTGACCTCCTCTCCAGCTCTGGATCCGAGATCCCAAGCCCACAACCTCTAGGGTCTGTGTCCATCTGTGACCTCCTTGAGAGGGTTCCCAAAAGCTAGCCCAACACCTGGCATGCTATAGGTGCCGATTTAATGCAGACTTATTGAATTGGTGGGATAAGCTAAAGAGGCTCTGTTCCTTCTCCTACCCAGAATTCTCCCCCTCTATGGCCCAGAAGGAGAGACGAGGGAGATTGGGAGGGATTTGAAGGAGGAGGAAGGGAAAGGGAAGGAAAATGGGATGGAGAGAAGAGGAATGGGAAGAGGGAGGAGAGAGAGAGGGGATGGGGGAGGAAAGATGAAGGAAGGGGGAAAAAGGGAGAGGGAAGAGAAAGGGAGAAGAGGAAGGCAAGGGGAGAAGAGGGAGAAGGGAGGAGGGAGGAGGGGGGGAAGGAGGGGAAGAGGGAAGGAAAGGAAAGGGAAAAAGAGGAAGGAGGGAAGGAAAATGGGATGGAGAGAGGAGGGATAGGAAGAGGGAGGAGACGGGGGAGGGAAAGAGGAAGGAAGGGGAAGAAAAAGGGAGAGGGAAGGGAAAGGGAGAAGAGGAAGGCAAGGGGAGAAGGAGAAGAGAGGAGGGAGGAGGAGGAGGGAAGGGAAGGAAGGGAAGAGGGAAGGAAAGGAAAAGAAAAAGGAGGAAGGAGGGAAGGAGAAGAGGAGATAAGAAGGAGGGGAGAGGAGAAAAAGAAGGGAGGAGGAGAGGAAGGAGAGGGCCAATCCCCAAGACACACAGAGCTCTGCTCAGCCACAGATCCTGCCTGTTCCCCATGGTCTGGGATCCTGGTGCCCGGCATCTTCCTCTGACTAGCTGGGGGTGTGCTGGGGCCTTATCAGGAGTCTCCCGTCCCACTGTCCCCCCCAACCCCCCAATCCCGGGGCCCCTCTAGGACGAGACAGTGCATTCTGCCTGAGTGAGCTCACCCTGCTTCTATCTGGCGTTCTGTCCAGGCCCCCCCCCAGTTGCCCCAATCAGCTCATCTCCTCTTATCTGCATCTGGCTCCCCTGTCCTGCCCAGCCTGTTTCATCTCTCCCAGCTGCCCCCTCTCCTCACCCCCTCCCCCAGCTCCTTCCCACCACAGACATTCCAGCAGGGGCTGTTTACCCGGCCTGCCCTTCACGGGCCAGGACACCCAGCCTGGGGGAACTATGCAGGCCAGAGGCTGCCGCCCATCCCTGGGGCCTGGCCCACCCCGAGGACCCAGGCTGCCTTGCCCCCCAGGACCTCATCATCCTCACCCGTACTTCAAATTTACACAACTTGGGACCCCTGTGCCCGAGTCCAGGAGGCTCCTTCACACCCCCAAGAAAGCCCCCCGGACTCAGGGGTGCCCCACCCAGAAAGCACCTCACAGAATTGATCAAAGCTCCCCCCTCCGTGCCTAGCCAGCCAAGCCAGGGCCCAGAAAGGAACAGCAGAGGTCAGAGGCCGCCCAATGCCCTCTGGTCAAGCGTCCAGTCCCAGAGCTGGAGGAGCATGGGTGTTGAGGCTCAGGTCTCTGCAGGAGGCCTTTTTCTGTCCCTACCCAACCCCTCAGGACTTCCCTGCAGGTTCCTCAATTGACCCCGTCTGTATCTCATGCCTTTGCATGTTTCCCCACTCAATTATCAACTTCTTGAGGGCAGGGAAGGATTTTGCCTTTCTCTGTATCCTCGGCCCTTAGCACAGAGTAAGGACTTAATAAATGCTTATCCTTTGACTGACTAGTAGGCTCAACTCACCTCAAGCATTTATGAAGTACCTACTATGTTCCAAGCACTATAGGAGGCTAAAGACATAAAGACAAATCCCTGCCTCGATCAGCTAGTGCAAAATGGCGGCGTCTCCAGTTTGCAGCTAAATTAAAACCAGTCACACATGAGGCTTGGTCACTGGGCCTCTACATCCATAAGCCCCTGGCTGATCATCTGAACAGAACCTGCTCCATGCAGGTACTAGCGGACGCCGGAGGAGAAGACGCGAGCATTGTACGGCCGTGAGGAGACAGAATTGGGCTGGCTCTCACAAAACAGCCAGATCATCTCTCAATCTTCGGTCCCCGACGTTCTCAGCTCATGCTGGCCACGTAGGACCCCCTGGCTGCAACTTAACTTACAAAAGTAACCTCAGTTTACCTACCCTCTCTCTCTCTCTCTTTTTTTTTTTGGCCGAGGCACTTGGGGTTAAGTGACTTACCCAGGGTCACACAGCTAGGAAGGGTCTGAGATCAAATTAGAACTCAGGTCCTCCTGACTTCAGGGCTGGGGCTCTATCCACTGCACTCCCAGCTGCCCCGTGGGAAGGCTTTTAATGACAAACGGAAGATGTTTCATTTTATCTTAGCGGTAAAAGGGAGGACGGGGGTGGCCACACGGTCAGCAGTAAAAGGAAGAAAGCTCCAGGCAGGGACGGATAGCTGGATTTGGCTCAAGGAGACCTGTGTCATGTGACTGGGATGACCAATCCCAGTCCCAAAAAAGAGGCTACCGGACTTCTTTTCCCAAGAAAAGTGGGGACTACGGGGGAGGAGTGTTGCGTATGTGGTCAGTGGCCTGCTCAAACCCTGCGCCTGCAGGGTACATTTAACTTTTTTCTCTGCCCCAAGGGCTTGGGTTCTAGGATGGGGACGATTAATCTGGAAAGACTAAGAGGTTTCAGTGCAATTTTCCTTTTTTATTTCCAGCGCCAGCTCGGCGATTTCCCCGCTGTGGATCTTCAGGCTGGCGCCTTCATTGCTCTGGGCCTTGCTGGAGTAAAAGGGGCTCTGTGACCCCCCCCACGATCCCTTAGTGTAGAGCTGTAAATGCAAGTCTTAAACTAGATGGAACAACTCCAGGAGGTCTGGAGAAAGCCATGTGGCTCCAGGTCAGAGTCACGGGCACACGACTGACCGGTCCTTGAGCCCATGGGCCTCGGCCTCCCGGCCCTGGGCCCTGTGGGGGCTGCTTGGGCAGTATGCTCCGGAATGATACTGGAGGAAGCCCCACCCCATTCCTGGGATTCTATTCCCCCCCCCCGAAGAACTAGATCCCCCAGGAGCACCCCTCCCCAAGCCAAGAAGGGCTGGGAAGAAACCTCCCAGACATTGCCTGGAGTGAGGGATGATGGGAAGGGGACACCTGCAGAGGCACTCCCCAAACCCGTTCAGTGGGTTTGAATCCTGCTCTTACCACCTATGGTCTGGGAGCTTGGGCAAAACAGGCCTCCCGACTCCAGCTGAGGTTCCTCTGACTGTTCTTTGGGGGTCCCAGGGCATTTAGAAGACCCTCCGGCAAACCAAAATGACTCCTAATTGTGTGTCCCTTCCTCTCCCAGATCTCCAAGGAGGGGGTGTGGCATCCTGATCCCCTCTCCCCTGGGAAGACCCTGACACAGCCTTTCTCAAGGGCAGCGAGGCTGGGCAGGGGGCCTTGAGTCAGGAAGACCCGAGTTCCAATCCAGCCTCGGATACTTCCTAACTGTGAAACCTGAGCAAGTCACGGAGCCCCAGTCGGCCTCAATTTCTTCAACTGTCAAATGGGCTGGAGAAGGAAATGGCAAAGCCCTCAGGTAGTTCTGCCAAGGGAGCCCCGAATGGGGCTCGAAGATTCAGACCCGACTGAAGTCACTGAGCAATAAGCTTGTCAGCAACCTCCACAGGCTCCCTGGGAGTAACGGGTATAACACAGGACTAGCCCCACTGGACGGGCAAGGTGCCGCTGGGGCAGGCCCAGGAGGACGTATATGGTGCCATGGGTGCAGGCCCAGCCCGTGAGCTTGTACCAGGGCCAATGCAAGGCCTGGGCCCCATGAGCTTGTACCGGGGCTGATGTAGGCCCAGGACCAGATTTACAGGGGCTGATGCAGGCCCGGGCCCGTGGTGCAGGATGTTACTGATGCAAAAGCCACGTGGCCAGGTGAGCGTCCACTCTCTCAGCATGAAGGCCTCTGGGAGAGAAGTACTGACGTGTAAAGGGAGCGTCTTAGAGAGACCTTGAGGCTGCACAAACATGCTTCCAGTCTGCTGATTGCCTGCTGAAGAGCAGCCCCCAAACTGGGGGAAGGGGAGGACTATGGGACAGGCGCTGGCCTGGCTCAGCCTCCTGGCCGCTTCCCTTTGGTGGATGTGTCCAGCTCTGGGGAAAGACAGTGCTGTATCTTCACATCCTCCCCCACTGCGCCGTGAGCGCCAGCCTCAGCTCTGCTCCTCGGCCTCCCTTTTTGGTGAAGGAAGTTACAGGCTCTGACTTTGCGAGCCCCGAGAAGTCAGGAAACCCCCCTTTTTATAATGTATTAAGAGCTGTCGTATTATCTTGTTTAATTCTCATAGCAAGCCTGGCAAGGAGGCAGGGAGTCCCTTCTCCATCTGGAGGCCATCCAGGCGTCCAGAAGTGAGATCATGGCAGGTTTTAGAGCCAGCCCAGCACCAATGCCCAGAGGCAAAGGATCCAGTAATGGGAGCTAATTAGTGTGAGGGGCTCCATAAAACTGATCCCTGGTGGCTAAAAATGGAGGGGTCGCACTGGAAGGAGAGCTCTGGAGGGGACTCGCCACCACCCCCTAGGAGACATAGCCCCTGCTGGCCCTGGGTTACCAGACTTGTCCCTTATAAGAGGGTCCTGGGTCAAGGACTGGAAGGGAACTTTGAGGCCATCAGTTCCTTTTACAGAGGGGGAAACTGAGGCACAGAACAGCATCGCTTGTCCAAGGTCACAGAGGGGCAGAGCTGGAATTCTGGGCCAGGACCTTTGGCTGCCTTCCTGCATTAGTCACGAACATAATGAGCTTGTTTGTGGGCCTTCAGGCCCACAAAGCCCTTGCCTCATAATAGCCCTGGGAGGCCAGAAGTGCCTCTTAAACAGTCACCCACACAGGGAGCTATTGTGAGAGCCAGTGAGGTCAGCGAGCTGAAATGTTGCACTGTTGCCATTAACATGGTCTTTATTTTATAGAGAGGGAAACTGAGGCTCAGAGGGGGCTGGGACTTGAAGCCCCACTCCGGTGCTTGATGGTATCCCCTGCCTGCCCTGTTAGGGTTTCACCTACATTCCCTTAGCTGATGCCCACGACAGTGCTGAGGGGGAGGCAGGGCAGGGATCCCTACCTGACCCAGCACCGACTGGCAGTAACTTATAGGCGAGTGGAGGCCGAGGCTGCCCTGCTGAGGATCCTGTTGTTACCTGGGCACTGTCAGCGGACAAGCGGCCCACACCGGCTCATGCGCAACCTCCCTGAGGCTGTCAACAGTGAGAAAGAGCTGCCCCAACATTTGGCCAAAACTGATTTCCTACAGCCATAGAACCTGGGGGCCCTAGAGGGCACTCAGTCCACAAATTCACTCTTTGCCTTGCCAGTCAATAAACATTTATTAAGCACTTTCTATATACCAGACCCTGTGCATACAGCTGGGAGTACAAAAAGAGGCAAAAGATAGTCCCTGTTCTCATTAGACTTTAAATTTCCCTAAGAGCTCACTGTTTGATCAAAACTGCTGGGAATACTACAAAATAGTATGGCAGAAACTAGGCAGAGACCAACGTCTTGCACTATAACCAAGATAAGGTCAAAATGGGTATATAATTTAGATGTAAAGAGTGGTACCATTAGCAAATTAGGAAAGCAAGGAATGGTGTATCTGTCCAATCTATTTGGAAGGGCAAAATTTATGACCAAAGAAGATATAGAGACATTATGATAGTTTGATTACATTAAATTTAAAAGGGTTTGCACAAACAAAGTCAATGCAACCAAAATTAAAAGAAAAGCTGACAAACAATTTTTATAGCCAGGGTCTGTGATAAAAGCTTATTTCTCAAATATTTTAGAGAACTGAGGCAATACAAGTCATTCCCCAACTGATAAGCGGGGATCACTGATAAGTGATCAAGGAATATAAAAAGGTTTTCAGGTGAAAAAAATTAGAGGTATCTATAATCATATAAAAATGCTCTAAATCATTATTGATTATAAAATGCAAATTAAAGGAATTCTGAGGTTCCATCTGACATCTATCAGATTGGCTAATATGACAGGAAGGGAAAATGATGTGGGGAAATTGGGACATTAATTTTTGATGGAGTTGTGAACTGATCCAACCATCCTGGAGAGCAATTTGGAACTATACTCAAAGGGCTATAAGACTGCATACCCTTTGATCTACCAATTCCACTTGTAGGTCTGTATTCCAAGAGATTATAAAAAAAAAAAGGAAAAAAGATCATATGTACAAAAAGATAGCAACTCTTTATGTGGTGACAGAATTGGAAATTGAGGAGATGTTGATCGACTTAATGTCTGCAAAAGTTGTGGAATACGAATGGAATGGAACTGGTTTGTTCTACAAGAAACGATGAGCGGGCAGATTTCAGAAAAAAGTTGGAAAGAGTTACATGAACTGATACTGAATGAAGTGAGTGGGAGCTAGAGAACATCATACACAGTAACAACACTCTATGATTATTAACTATGAAAGATTTCGCTCTTCTCAGCAATATAGTGATCCGCGACAATTCCCTAAAGTCCCATGCTATCCACATCCAGAGAAAAAACTAGATCATCTGAATGTAGATGAGAGCATATATTTCCGTGTGTGTGTGTGTGTGTGTGTGTGTGTGTGTGTGTGTGTGTGTGTTTTCCTTTTTCTGTTTCTCCTTTCACAACATGACTAATGTGGAAATATATTTACTGGGACTGCACATGTATAACCTATACAAGATTGCTTGCCATCTTGGGGAGAGAGAAAGACGGAGAACAATAAAATTTGGAACTCACAATTTTATTTAAAAATTAATATTGAAGGGGGCAGCTAGGTGGTGCAGTGGTTAGAGCACCAGCCCTGAAATCAGGAGGACCTGAGTTCTAATCTGGTCTCAGACACTTCCTAGCTGTGTGACCCTGGGCAAGTCACTTAACCCCAATTGCCTCAGCAAAAAGCAAAAAATAAAAAATAAAAATTAATATTGAAATCTATTTTCCAGGTAATTGGAAAAAATAAAATACTATTAAGTGAAAAATTAATCAATCAATCAATAAAAAGATTGTAAACTCCCTGAGGGTGGGGACTTTTCGCATCCCCAATTCTTAGCACAGAGTCTGGCTGTTAATAAGAAGGTGGATAATAAATGTTTATTGAGTGAGTGAAGAAATGGACGTTCGAATAACTGGCACCGGGATGCTGAATTTGGGAAATTTCAAACAATGGCTGCTTTCTGGATTGTAGCCTAAGAGTTAATGTGAAATATTACTCATTGTTGCTACTATTAAATACTATTATTAATTTTTACTATTATTACAATGTTTGAAATAATTATGTTATTAAAATAGAAAAAAAAAAGTCTACAGCTTGTTACACTTCCCCCAACTCAAGCTTGAATTTTTCTTCTCACTCTTAACTCCTCATATTCAAATGATTCAGGCAAAGCATTCTGGGGTCAATTAGTTTACTAGACTCTTGGAGAAAGGGTGGGAAGGAAATAAGCATTTATTAAGCACCTATTAGGTGCAAGGCACAATGTTAAGTTCTTTACAAGTATTATCTCATTCTCTCCTTACTCTGGGGAGGAAGGTGCTGCTTTTACAGATGAGGAAACTGAGGCAAAAAGAGGTCCTGTGATTTGTCCAGGATGGCATGATTAGTAAAGATTTGGGGCTGGATTTGGATTCAGGTGTTTCTGACACTATGCTCCTGGGTGGGTCAAGAAATACAAGAGGTTCTTTCAGCCAATCATCTCCCAGTCTAATCCTGAAAGTCCTTTCAAGTTCCCCCATGAAACAGGAAGAGTCAGGAAAGAAATTGTGAAACCCTAATCCTGAATGGAACTTCATGACCTCACCTATATGTCCTCCCTCTATATTCCTCTATAGCTCATAATGCCCAGAACAATGACATTTTCCTCTACAGTGAGGGTCATTACCATCTTGGTGGACAGCCTGCACCTTCTCCCCCAGGCTCCCCGCAGGAAGGCTGTATCCCAAGGGGTCTTGATTCCCAGAGTCCTCTGGGCTTCATCCCCATGATGGGCAGGGAGCTTCATCTCTCTCTGCTCCCTGCCCTGAGCAGTGAGGGCCAATAAGGAATGCCAACCTGAGGACCAACCCACACGATCCCCCCCAGTCAGTCCCCTGCTCTCTCACAACCCCACTGCAGGGACATACTCTAGCCAATGTATTTTCCAATAGCGCAGTGACTCAGTTTCCCCTGGTGGTAGCCCAGAGCAAGGAGATGCAGTGATTGAATTATTCAAGCCAAAAGGCCTCTCCAGCTGGGAATGGTGAGGCTCTCCAAGATGCCCGGCTGGCAGCCAACATTTCTGGGTTTGGGGAGAGCGCGGGGCACAGAGCCCGCCTCCCTGCAGCTCTTGTCATTATTCCCATTTTACAGATGAGCAAACCAGCTCAGCCGGTGGGACCATGACTTCAAGCCAGATCTGGGGGCGATGCCGGGTCCAATCCCCTGTCGAGGCTGCACCTGGGCCAGAGGTGGGGAAGAGTGTGGCCCAATGGTCACACCAGTTGGCTCAGCCCAGACTTGCAGCTCGGGCTGCTCCCGCCTCCACTCCTGCCAAAGTAAGCATCAGTCTCCCCAGATGCTTGAACGACATCCAGAAGGACCCACCCTGGCTGGAGCCTTTGAAGAAGGCGCCCCGGAGATAAGGCCGGCTTCCGATTGGCCCCATTAGGCGTCTCCCTCTCTGCATGGGTGCCTCCAACCTGGGCCCAGAGGAGGGAGGGGGGATGATCGCCCCCCAAGAGGGGGTCACACCCCCCATCCCCACCTCCCCACCTTGTAGGGAAATTGACTGCTCCTTTCAGGAAAGCCTTCATCCAGAGCTGGACCTGGCCGGGAATCTGGAAGGAGAATGGGTCAGTTCTAGGGGTCATGAGCTGGACCAAGGGGTCTGCGAGATGGGGAGCACGGAGCCTGGCTTGGAGTTCAAACCCATCCATTTACTAGCTGTGTGACCCTGCCCAAGTCCCTTAACCCTATTTGCCTCAGTTTCCTCAGCTGTCAAATGAGCCGGAGAAGGAAACGGCAAACTTCTCCAGGATCTCCAGGGGCACAAATAGTCACACAGGATGGAAAACACCAAGAAACAACACAGTATATAGTGTGGCAACCTTGACCTGCTTATTTCCACTCCCTCTTCCCACAGGCCTCTCTGCAAGCTGGCAGCATCCACCAACTTGACCCATCTGAAAGCAAAATCATAAATAAACAAATGCAAATTGCACCTTATGCTCATGCTATTCCCTACGACATTAAGCGTGTTGGAACAAAAAAGCATTTGCAAAAAAACTAAACTGAACAATCAGAACCATTCCAAAGTTACAGGTTTCTCTGAGAGGTAGTGAGCTCCCCATCATGGAAGGTCTTCAAGCAGATTCTGGCTGACTCACTTTTCAGGTATTCTAGAGGGCTTTCTTTTTTTTCCCTGAGGCAATTGAGGTTAAATGACTTGCCCAAGGTCACACAGCTAGGGAACGTTAAGTGTCTGATCTGAGACCAGATTTGAACTCAGGGCCTCCTGACTTCAGGGTTGCTGCTCTAACCACTGTGCCACCTAGCTGGCCCTATGCTTTAAAGTTTACAAAAGGCTTTCCCCACATAAGAGGGGCAGATTTAATCACCTCCATTTCACAGATGAAGAAACTGACACTCCGAGAAGTTATATTTAATATTTTATGTTCTTAATGTGAGATAGTGATCTCAAACTTGCAGAATGCTTTAAAAAATCAACATTAGCTAGATTTAATCCCCCCTCTCTCCCCCTGACACTTTTCCTTAGACAGCTTGAAGGGAAAATGTATTCCCGTGTCAGTCACAGAACATCAGAACTGGAAGGCCCCGAAAGATCAGTTAGTCCAGTTCTCCTGTTTTTCAACTAGGGAAACTGAGGCTCACAGAGGGTAAGTATTTGTGATTCTGCTGTGATTCCCACTCCACCCACTACTGATGAAATCGAGTTTTCCATTTTTTCCTCCTTTCCAAGGGTTGGGGACAGTTTCACAGAAGGAGCCCTTCTGGGGGGAAACTGGGTATAGGGGTGGCTTGGGGTGGGGCAGAGGGCTCACCCCATGTTAGAGGCATAGGTGCAGGCTTCCTTGAGTTCCTCCATGTCAGAGCCTACGCCATCCACCCCTCCCTGTCAGACAGATGACAAAACCGTGTCCCCCCGTGTCTGAGGCACCATGGCAAGTCAGAGGCAGAGCTGGGCTAGGAAGCATCCACAAAACTGGCTGGACTTTGCAGGGATTTGGACTCAGCAAGAGGCAGTCTCCTGTGCTCTGGGAGAATTCCTTTCTTTCTCAGCCTCAGTTGCCCAATTTGTAAAATGGGGCCAACAAGGTTTACCTCCACCCTAGGTCAGGGCAGCTGGAAATGTTCATTAGCCACCAATTAAGAGCTTTGGCCTCTTGGGAAATAAATACGAGTGGGACTGAAGGCAGCCCCACCAGGCTCTGCACCCCACCTATCCCAGGCCCCACCCATGATTCCCTTCTTTCCAAAGCTGCTCCAGGGAAGATGATGATGATGAGATCAAAGGTTTCCCAGAGAGCTCATGAGAGGGGTGGGTGTGTGTGTATGTTGGGGACCAGAATTATCCCTGCTGGGAAGACTGTATCCTTAATAATATCAACAATCACAACACATTTCATGACATTTTAAGGTGCATAAAGCCCTTTCCCCACAGCAACCCTATGAAACAGGCAGTGCAAATATTATTGTACACATTTTATAGATGTGGAAACTGAGGCCCAGAGAGGTGACTGACCCATCCACTTGATAAACATTTTTTTATTAATTCTTTTTTTTTAAATCCTTGGCACATTTCTGGTCATATGAAAAAAATATTCTAAATCACTATTGATTTTCAAGAAATGCAAATTAAGACAACTCTGAGGTATCATTACATACTTCTCAGATTGCCTAAGATGACAGGAAAAGATAATGATAAATGTTGGAGGGGATGTGGGGAAACTGGGACACTAATACATTGTTGGTGGAGTTGTGAAATGACCCAACCATTCTGGAGAGTAACAGGGAACTATGCCCAAAGGGCTATCAAATTGTGTTTACCCTTTGCTCCTGCTGTGTCTCTTCTATCATATCCCAAAGAGATCATAAAAAAGGGGAAATGACCCACATGTGCAAAAATAGCTGTAGCAGCCCTATTTGTAGTGGCAAAGAACTGGAAACTGAGTGGCTGCCCATCAGGAGGAGAATGGCTGAAGAAGTTATGGTATATGAGTGTTAAGGAATATTATTGTCCTATAAGAAGTGATCAGAAGGATGATTTCAGAGAGGCCTGGAGAGACTTACCCGAACTGATGCTGAGTGAAATGAGTAGAACTAAGAGAACATTGTACACGACAACAATAAGATTACACGATGATCAACTCTGATAGACGTGGATCTTTTCAGCAATAAGGTGATTCAGACTTGTGATGGAGAGAGCCATCTGCACCCAAAGTGTGGAAACTGAATGTGGATCACAACTTTATATTTTTACTTTTTGTTGTTGTTCGCTTGCTTGTTTTTTTTTCTTTTTTTTTTCCTTTTTGATCTGATTTTTCTTATTCAGCATGATAAATGTGGAGATGTGTTTAGATGAATTACACATGTTTAATCTATATTAGATTACTTGCTGTCTAGGGGAGGGGAAAGGGTGGGAGAGAAATATGAGACACAAGGTAATGCAAGGGTGAATGTTAAAAACTAATTGCATGTATTTTGAAAAATAAAAAGTTATTTTTTTAAAAATCTCTGGCCCTTCCCAGTGACTTTTCTCCCTGGGACTCTATCCCCTGCCCATTCTCTATTGAAGTATGTATATATTTCTTAACTATTCACCACATACAGAGCTGTGCTCCCATTTTTACCAGACTCCTATTTTTTTTTAAAAACTTGTCACTGATGAAGCTTTTCATGTTGTGCCCCAACCCCATTTTCCCACAAACCCAGTGGATTTTATTGGATAATTTTGCATAACAAAGTGATTTTCAAATGTCTATGTCCTATTACAGCAGAATACTCATAGTTCTACTTCTGCCCTATAGACCCTAGCCCTAAGGTTGTCCTGGTCATGCTGACAGTCAGCTCTCTGTCCCCTCCCCACAAACTTCTCTAATAATCCGAGGTTCTTTTAACTGCTTCATATTCTCTTGGAACCACATCCCTCAGAATCCCCCTCCAAAGTCCTGGTGATGACCTCCCCCAGGGGACGCAGAAGAGGCCCCCAAATTCTGGGGAGCTGAACGGGCCCCATTCTAAGGAGAAGTAGAAGAAAAGGCAAGACCACTGAGCCCATGGCTGTCCCTGGGTGGGCATCCCCTCCCTTGCTCATGCCAGTGCCACATCGTATGCCTGTGACGCAGAAGGCTGTGGGCATTTTCTGCTGGTAAACGCTCTAGCAACTGGCTCTCGAAGGAAAAAAAAAGCGAGGGGCCAGGTCCACACTCCAGCCTGATCTTCATAAATGACATTTCTTCATCGCTCTGAGTCTAGACAATCCACCAACAACCAAACAAGCCCAGATTCTGGCCTTTGTCAGTTTGTAGTGTGGCCAACACAACCATCAGATAGCATTTACATAGAATCTTTTAAGGTTTGCAAAACACTTTATAAACATCATTTCATATTATCATGAGGCAGCCCAGGTTTTTCCTCTTCACATTGTCAGGACAGATGAAAATGCACTTAAGGGAAGGGCAGGCAAAGCCCAAGAGTCCCCTGGGAAAAGGGCTGGAATAACTCCTCCAAGTGAATCCACCATGGTCCACCAGGGGGCACTCCAAGCGGGAGCTGGCCTGGGCTTTCCAGCTGCCAGCCTTCTTCCTAATGCCTTCAGACCCAGACTCTGTCTCCTCTGGGCTCATCCAGGGTATAAAATATGAGCACTGCCCTCAACAATTCAGAATACATCAACACGGTTCTGGCCCTCCTCCCCACAGGACCCTCATCTCCTCCCAAACCTGCATGATCCAAAAGGAATCCTTCACTCCAGTGAAGAAGAAATGGATTTCTTATTAAATAAAATCAAAACCAGCTTTACAAGAGACTGAAGCAATAGCACCTCCCTTAATACATACACACACTCCCTTCAGCCTCCTTGTTTTCTTGTGTGAAAAGACCTGGATAGGAAATGACTTCCAACTTCTCCCACTGACCTTGACCCTCCCACACACAAAAATTAAGGTCACAAAGGGTAGGAAGGGAACTGACTTACTTACAATGAGCTGGGTGGTGATTCTCCACCCACTGAGGAATTTCCAGTGAAAGCTGGAGTCCATTGATCAGCAAGATGAGTACTAAAGTGAAAATGTCTTTTCCCAGAATAGAATAAATGAAGTTTTCCTTAGAAATGATAAGTAGCATCTATCATATTATTATGATATTATATATATATATATATATCATATATTATTATCAGCAAGTATTATATAATGGGGATGAGTTAGAAGCATTGCCAACCAGATCAGGAGCGAAACAAGGATGCCCATTATCACCACTATTATTCAATATTGTGCTAGAAATGTTAGCTTTAGAATAAGAGGAGAGGGGAAGCTAGGTGGCGCAGTGGATAGAGTACCAGCCATGAAGTCAGGAGGACCTGAGTTCAAATCTGATCTCAGACACTTAACACATCCTAGCTGTGTGACCCTGGGCAAGTCACTTAACCTCATTTGCCTCAGCAAAAAGTAAAAAATAAAAAAATAAAAAATAAAAAAAGAATAAGAGGAGAAAAAGAAATTTAAGGAATTAGAGTAGGTAATGAGGGAACAACTCTTTGCAGATGATGATGATATACTTAGAAAATCCTAGAGAATCAATTTAAAAACTACTAGAAACAACAACTTTCCCAAAGTGGCAGAATATAAAATAAACCCACATAAATCATCAGCATTTCTATATGTTACCAACAAAACCCAGCAGCAAAAGACAGAAAAAGAAATCCTATTTAACTAATTGTAGACAATACAAAATATTTGGGAGTCTGTCTGCCAAGACAAACCCAGGAACTATTTGAGCACAATTATAAAACACTTTTCAGACAAACAAAGCTAGATCTAAACAATTAGAAGAGTAACAAGAAATGTCTCCTCCTGAGGGCCCTCACCACCCACAACTTTCCACTGCACACCCGCTGTCCATGCTATTGCCTGTTCCTATTCCCCCACATTTAAAAAGTTACTTTCCAGGGCAGCTAGATGGCATAGTGGATAGAGCACCAACTCTGAAGTCAGGAGGACCTGAGTTCAAATCTGACCTCAGACACTTAATACTTCCTAGCTATGTGACCTTAGCTAAGTCACTTAGCCCCAATTGCCTCAACAAAAACAATAAAAATAAAAAGGCACTTTCTTGGTTTTCAAATGTTCTGATTCAGCTGGGTGAAGAAAATAGCCAGTGGAAATCAAAGTGAATATCTCAGTTTTTGTTGCAGGTTGTTTGGCCAGCTCTGCTCATCCCTTTGGTACTTTCAGATTAAAAACAAAGCAGGGGTATACAGGAGGGGGAAAAAAACCCGGTCAAGCACGTTTTACAATAAAATCCTTGTGGTTGGGATCTCCCAAGCTCATGAAACTCAGAACCAACTCGTGAGTGTCAAAGCCAGCATGTGAACCCAAGCTGCTGACTGAGTTCTCTGCTCTCCCGGGCTGCCTCTCGACAGAAGCTTTTACATGAGCTGCCAGAGCCAAAAAAAAAAAAATCATCCAACTTCTAATGATGAGACTCTGAACTTCTCATTAGGCTGGTATTTAGACTGCAGACTCTGAATTTGTAGGACTTTGTCATTAATTAAAAGGAGAAGTGCTCTGGTCTCTTCCAAATCTGAGCCACTTGCCCCGCAGATCAATGTCTCAACCTCTTTGACTCTTCTTCCCATTGGCGAGTTGCTGCCCATGAAAAGCCTAGGCCATCTGTGCTTTCTTCTCTCCCAGCTCCAATCTGGACTTGCCAGATTGCTTCCACTTTCCCCAGCACGGACACTTTCCCCTCTCCTCTGCCCCCCTTTCCATTTCCCTTTATATATTGCCTTCCCTGGAAGGAATGTAATTTCCTTGGGTAGGGACTTGCACTTGTACTTGCATCTTAGAATCCAGCATTAGTGTCTGACTCATTAAAAATGTTTAATAAACACTGTGTCTAGCTCTCTAAACTCTTCTCTCCATTTGTCCATTTAGGGACCAAATCCATTGCTCTCTCCTCAGAGAGCCTCAGTCATGTTGTTATTCAGAACTGTGTCTGGGAGCTTGGGCGCTCCTAGCCCTAATCCTCCCATCTTCATCCCTGGACCCGGGTCCCTGCCCCAAATACACACCCTAGATAAAGAGTCTTCCACAAGGAAACACTTGGTAAGGTTAGGGTTAAATCCCTTACTAGAAAGGGAAAAGGAAAATCCCCAAGCTTACAAATCCCAGTAGTCATCACAGTTTAACTGGCCCCGACATACTGTCCCAGACTCGGGAAGTTTCCATCCTGGTTGAGTTGCCAAAGCTTGGACTCCACTAGCACAGACCAGGATCACCTTAAGCTACAAGAGTCTTCAGAGAAGGAATTGTAAGGAGCTCTCCCTGATCTCATCTGGATAGGTTGTTGGAAAAGGAGACTATATTCTGTTCATCAACTCTACTCCCCTAAGGTCTATTGGAAGATGGGGCTCAGCTCGCCATGATTTATGACATGGCTTTGGCAGGAAGGAGTTGTAATTTTTGGCGAGTGTGATCTAATCCTCCTAATCAACAGTGGTACAATTGGCTTCTGGTTGGACTAGACCATCGTCAAGGTGCCTTCTAGCCCTGAGATTCTATGATTCTCTAAGTCTACTTCACAAACTCATTCATATGTTCTGAACACTGGCCACCAGCCAGCATCCATATCCACCGAGAGTGGAGAGATCTGGGTGCAGTCATTTAGGTCATCCCCCTGCCTCTAGGCAGGGTTTCTGCAGAAAAATCCTCAAGGTGAGATGTGTGTCCCTGCTCATAAACAGCACCTCCCTGTCAAACGAGTCTGTTCTTTTCTCTCAAAAAAGCTCTGACCTAGGGGTGGAGGAGGTCAAGACGATGGGACGTCCCTGTTCTGCAGGACAGAAACTGGTTATTCCATACCCACCTCGGTCTAATCTCTGAGGACCTGTTGGGGTGATTTTGGAGAGTTGAGAGGACAAAAAGGGAAGGGGGTATTCATGGCCCAAGCTTTCCCATGGTGCTTTCTCATCATTGCTTAATCCTAAATAATCTTTGCTCTGTAAGTGAGTCATTGAGAGTCTTGCCATTTAATACCTTCCTCAATCGGATTTCAGCCAGAAGAGAGCTCCTGGAAGGGCTGGGTATGTTTCCAAGGACTCTCAGAACAATGAGCTGATCAGTCACACTAGACCTGAGAACTGTCATAGAATTTCATTTTTTTTCCTTTCACACAAGCTTACCCCCCTAACTGTTCCCATTAGGGCTGACCTTCCATAGATGCCCCTCAATTGGGAGTGACTGAACAAGCTGTGGTACATGAAGGTAATGGAATATTGTTGTTCTATAAAAAAATGATAAACAAGCTGATTTTAGAAAGGCCTGGAAAGATTTACACGAACTGATGTTGAACAAAATGAGCAGAACCAGGAATATACTGTATACAGTAACAGCAAGAACATGTGATGATCAACTATGAAGGACTTGGTTCTTCTCAGTGCTTCAGGGATTCGAAGCAATCCCAATAAATTCTGGAGAGGAACGTCATCTACATCCAGAAAAAGAACTATGGAGATTGAATATAAATCAACACGTACTATACTCACTTCTTTTTTCTGTTTTTTTCCTCTCTCGTGGTTTTTCCCTTTTGTTCTGATTTTTCTCTCCCAACATGATTTATTTTTTTTATAAAGCTTTTTATTTGCAAAACATATGAGTGACCTTTCAACATTGACCTTTGCAAAAAAACTTTTTTTTTCCCAAGCTTTTCCTTTCCTTCCCCCCACCCCCCACCCCTAGATGACAGGTAATCTAATACATGCTAAATAGGATAAATTATATGACATCCCAACATGATTTATAAAGACATGTTTATTTTAAAAGTTAATATACATGGGGCAGCTAGGTGGTGCAGTGGATAGAGCACCAGTCCTGAAGTCAGGAGGACCTGAGTTCAAATCCGGTCTTAGACACTTAACATTCCCTAGTTGTGTGACCCTGGGCAAGTCACTTAACCCCAATTGCCTCAACAAAAAAAGCAAAAAAAAAAGTTAATATACATGTATAACCAGGAAAAAAATAAGACTATTTTTAAATAAACGACCGACCTTCCATATTCTCCTAGAGGCCTTAGTTTACATGGTGACCCATGCCCAAGACCCACACCCCTCTGCCTCAAAGAATCCCCTTCTCCCTCCAGAGCCAACTCCAAGTGAGTCCTTCCTGTTCAAGGCCTTTCTCACCCTAGCCATCAGCACTTTCTCCATCCAGAAATTTCTTTGTGATCCAGCAGCTAGCATAGTAAATAAATACTCATTGAAGTGAATTGGCAGGACATCATTTTGGAGAGATGGGGGGGCCAAGGTTTTGAGGGCCTTGAATAAAGACATTAGCATCAGCAGATAAATATTACAATCTGGGAGGGACTTTGTGCCTCATTTAATCCAGTTCCCCCATTCTACAAATGGGGAAACTGAGGCTCAGAAAGGTCCAAGGCCATAGAGCTGAGATTTAAAACAGGTCTCCTGATACTGAATCTTCTTTGTATGTTACTTTATTCCCTCTTGCCTTTTTAGTTCATTTTTTTTTAATTTGTCAAGGAAAGAGTATGTTTTCAAAATCATTAATCTATCCCTCCATTCCCTTACTGATTTGATACTGGGGGCCTCTGAAATTTGTGTGAGCAGAGGAATGAGCATTTTAGGAAGATTAAGCTGTGAAAACTGGGCTGAAATAGGGCAAGGCTGGAGGGAAAGTCACCACTTAAGATGCTGAGGATCATCCAAGCATGAGAGGGAGCCATGAGGGACCAAAACACTAATGGCTGTAGGGTTTGGAGCTGGAAAAGAACTTTGGGACCATCTAAGAGGTAGCTTTGTGCAGATGGGAAGAGGGAACAATCTGGGTGGGCAGCATTGGAGGCACACGACCAGAGTTCAAATCCCTCCTCTGAAAATATTGCTTGTGTGACTTTGGGGAATTGCCATCCTCTCTGGGCATCCCAATGAGGGGGCTGGACTGGATGGCTTCCAAAGTGCCCTCTATCTGGAAATCTGTGAATGTTTAGTCCAATCACTTTCTTTACAAAAGGGGAAACTGAGGCACAGAGGGACCAAATTTGATGCTCTTTCCCCTAGAGCCTCAGCCATGCTGAGTCATTCAGGACTGTGTCTGTGAGCTTGGAGCTCCTAGCCCTAACCCCCCCATCCTCCTCACTGGGCCCAGGACTCTGTCCCCCAATACACACACTCCATCAAGAGGCTTCCAGAAGGAAACAATTGGTCACCCCAAGCCTTCTGGGTTCACTGCTGTTGAAGGCAAGACTCAGTGACTCACCTGCAGAACAAAGATTTAGGATTAAGCAATAATGAGAAAACATCATGGGAAAGGTAGGCCCATAAATAAACCCCTCTCCCTGTCAGATCTCTAAAGTCACCCCAACAGGTCCTTGGAGATTAGATGGAGTTGGGGATGGGATAACCAGTTTCTGTTCTACGGTACAGAGATATCCCATTGGTCTGACCTGCTCCTCCTGGCCATGTTGCACCAAGAAAAGAAAGGAGACCTAATCCCCCTATCATACCAATGATCCCCCCCACAATGACTCCCCTTCTGGCTTCTAGAATGTAAGCAAGAGCCTGACAATGGAGATCAATTTGTAGAGAGCTCCTAGGATCAAATGAGATTAATCCGACAAAGAACTCGGGGTCTCCAGGAGGGTTAATATGACCTGGGGAGATACCTTGTTTTCCCAGAAACTGTACTGGGGGAGATTAAGTTCCAATCTTCCTTTGTCCCCTCCCCTATTTGTACTAGACTTAGCAAAGCATTCAAGCCCCACCAGGAGCTAGGAACTGGATCTCTGACTGAATTCATTCATTCCTTGACTCACTTTACTCAACAAACATTTATTCAGCTGACAATCGCTCACATTCTCTTTACCATATCTTGAACATTTTAGTTCTATTCTAAATGTGTAAAAAAAAAAAAAACAAATGTAAGCCCAAACTCACTTTCAGTTCCACAAGTACAAGGTGGGGAGTGGGGAAGACTGGATAGGTTTCTTGAAAAAGATCTGGGGGATTTAATGGACCACCAGTTTGATATGAGCTGGTACGGGATATAAAATCAAAGCAGGAATATGGCAGCCAAGAAACCTTGGAAGGCAGCATGATTGATATAATGACTGAGAGTCAGAGGATGTGGGTTCAAATTCTGTGTGACCTTGGAAAGTCACTTAGTCTCTCTGGGCCTCAGTTTACCAATCAGCAAAATTAACACATTGGCCTCTAAGTCCCTTCCAGCTCTGAATCTCTGATTCCAACATCCTTTGAAAATTAATTTGAGAGTAGGTAACATTGAAAGAAGCCGAATGTCCCTGAGTAAGGGGTTGGGGGGGGGGTTTATTGCAGAGCAGAAAACAATAAACTTTATTAAGGGCAAAACATGGTTCCTATAATGATTCTACCTGGTCAAGTCTTATCAAGAGTCACCATACTTGAGGATGGACTTTGAAGAGCACAAGAGCACTCAAAGGAGAGTGAGAGGAAGATGGGAAACTTCCAAGTGGGGATTGATGGGAGAAGCAAGGACACGTGTCCTTCAGTCTTAAAAGGATAACCTTGAGGGAAAGGAGCTCCCTTTGCTCTATTTGGCCACAGAGGGCTGAACAAGGGCTGAATTTGCACCCGAGTCCTCAGCCCCCACAGATGGCATTCTTTCTGATGTGCCATATCAGCTCCCTCTAATTTCAGATATTAATACAGCTGGGCAAAGGAAGTGCCAGGGGGCATTTAGAAGCAAACTGGGTTAGCAGCCAGCCCATAAATACTCATCTGTAATCTGGCCTCTTGAACCTCAAACGTCCTGGGGCAGAGCCCTGCCCCCCCCCAAGGATTTCACCGGTCCAGATCCCAAGCCTTCATCAAGAACAAGTTCTGCCTCAACCCATTTGTAGAAACCAGAGGGACCGGCTAGCTCTCCCCACCTCCAGGGAAGTCCAGGCCCTTTTCCCAACCCAAAAGATCATGAAGATGTCATTGGCCCTTCCCTTAATCGTGATTATGATGTCGTGCTTTGAAAGGTAATCCTGCTCCACTGGGGTGGGAGCAGGGGTCTCAGGCTTTGGGATCAACTTCTTCCTCAGCATCCCTCCTATATCCCAGAGGAAGGACCTCTTCCCCAGCCAGAAGAAGACATTCTGACATTCTGTGTTCTATTGCCTCTATCGTCCCTCTATTCCAGGTCTGATGTTCTATGTTCTAGAACTTAACATTATAAAGGCTATGTTCTGGGTTCTAAAGTCTCTCCCAGTTCTCATAGTCTCGAGTTGATGTCATAAGATTCCTTCCATTTCTGATCAAATATATTCACAATTTTCTCCTAGTTCCTACACTCTAGGACCTTCTAGCTTTGACTTTCTATATGCTAAGGTCTCTCCCAACCATGACATCCTGGGTTCTCACTCTGTTCTAAGTATTTTAAGGTCCCTCAAGATCTGACATTCTAAAGTTTCTTCTCTGTTCTTCCTTTCCATCTTCCACTCGTGTTTGGGTCCAAGTTGAATGAGCCAGCAAAGGCACGCCCTCCCAGGTGTCCAGGGGCCACCTGAACAAAGAGCTCTTGAGTTGTCCCTGACTGAGTGTTCCCCATTATGTAGGACCTTTTTCTTTGGGAAAGAAAAGCATAAAGAATAATTAAGAGGATATTGACCTTTTCACAAAGGCCCAAGTAAATATTGCGGTAGAGCCCATCCCCTTCTCCATTTCCCAAGTGGAAGGACCAGGGGCTGCCCACAGAATATAAGAGCGAACCCTGCATGGGCCAGGCTAACAGTGCCCCCTTGACCCACCGACCAACCCCAACTCCACCATGAAGCTGGCCATTGTTTGCAGTGTGTTCGCTTTGGCCCTCTGCTACAGCTGGGGTGAGTATGGGCTTCTGGCAGGAGGAGACAGAGATCTTTGGTTTGGGGACCCAAGGGTGCCCCAGAATCTTTCAGGGGCTTGCAGAAGTCAAAGCGATTTTTATAGTAATTCTAAGATGTTCTCATTTCTAATATAGTAAACACTGATAGACATAAGCCAACCATAATAGACATAAGCTCTATGGGGGAGTCCTCAAGAATTTTGAAGAATATTAAAGAGTCCTAAGACCAAAAACTGCTGGAGTTTTTGCTGGACCTGGGGGAGGAGCTGGACTCAATGCCCTTACAGGTTCTTTCCACCTTTCAATCTGACATGCCCAAGGTCTGCTAGTCAGTTGAGACTCGATCTTTTGCCTGAGTCTATAGCTCTTTACATTGCACCATCAAAGATTTGTGATTTCCTCAGCGTCCATTAAAACAAACTGCAACTAATTTGGTAGACAAGTCTTAAAGATACAGAGATACAGATCACACAACTGGTCAGTGTAAGCAACAGGATTCGAATCCAAATCTTCCTGATGCTGGGTGCAAAGCTCTGATAGATGAGGGACAGTCAGGGTTCTCTGCTTCTCTATTCACCAGCATAAGAAAACCAAAGAGAGCTGAGAATTCTATTATAAGCTCTCCATAAATTGTGTCTCGGACCCTCTCAACAGCCAGACAAGGAAAGTGCTGTTTTCATGCCCAGTTTAAAGAGGGAAAAAAAAATTGAGACTCAGACAGACTTTGAGCTTCTCAAGATCCCAAAGCTACTAAGTGACTGGGTCACAATTGGAACCCAGGACCTTTTGCACACTCCTCCCAGAGGTAGCTTATCCAGATGTCCCAGTCAGTTGTTCCCAGCCGATCTCATACAGTTGGAAGCCCGTTCACAGCTCAGGCTTCCCTATCCCACATTATTTCCTTAGAGGAAGGTGACAGATGACAAATGAAATGGACTACATGAAGGGCGGCTCCCACTGAATCTGTAAACCCCAAAGAGGCTATCTTAGGTGGCCTGTGTCTGTGAAGGAACAAAACCTTTCTGGGACTCCATGGCCACCGAGGTGGTAGAGGAAGCTAGAGTTGGACATTTACTAATATATACTTATATATGCAT
>JAJPUD010012624.1:0-48420 GCA_023553655.1 Myrmecobius fasciatus | reverse complement strand
TCTTTGTGCTTTTGAGTAAATTACAGTAAGCTATAAATAGCAGATAAAATTTTGATCTGTATTAAAGCATAATGTTTTCCATACTTAAAGTTCCTGAGAATGATAAAATTTTTGGCTCAAATTGAGTACATGTAGCTCTTTTTAAGTTGTGTTCAAATTTTCTTAAGTATTTATCTCATTTATCATTATAATAAATATGTAATACAGTCTCAGCAAGAGGCTCACTTTGAATACAAGATGAATTCATAAAGTTAAAATATATTTCCAATATCACATATAGCAGATGGTAAATGATATGTCAATTTTGTAAATGAGGAAACAAAGATCTGGAGATCTTAAATGGTATATCTAAAACTTCATGATTATGAAATAAAAGTGCTGGGACTTGACATCAGGTCTTTTGACTACCAACTACTGTTTACATTCTTCTACTATGGCATACTATCTCTCATGAAAATTATAATCAAATTAGAAATGAAAGGCAGAAGATAACTACTTTCCTTGAAAAACAATATTGGGTTTTTAAGTTCAGTTTTGATTTTTGTGCAACAGTGAACAAACTGGTGCAGCTAGGTGGCGCAGTGGATAAAGCACCAATCCTGAAGTTAGGAGGACCTGAGTTCAAATCTGGTCTCAGACACTTAACATTCCCTAGCTGTGTGACCCTGGGCAAGTCACTTAACCCCAACTGCCTCAGCAAAAAGCAAAAAAAAAAAAAAAAACAAAACAAAGAAACAAACAGACAAACAAAAAACAGTGAACAAACTTCACAGTCTGATTATCGTCATGGTTTCATGGAATCAGGTCTCAATGCCACATTTTGGCCTTCTCCACACACCCCTGTGCCTCCCCCTATCCTAGCTCTCCTTTACATATTGATTTCCCCCATTAGAATATAAACTCCTTAATAGTGGAAACCTTTTTTTAAATTGTTAGTAGATAACACAATACCTAGTTAGCATATAGTAAATATTATCTATCAGTCTATTTGATTTATATATCCTATATAAGCCAAAGTTTTTTGTTTTTTGTTTTTTACAAGTAATTGTTTTTCACAAAAAATTCAGGAAGCTTTGAGTCCAATGTGGCTCTAATGGGAAAGAATGTGTTAGGAACAAGGACACCAATGATAATGACATGCAGGCACTAATCCTAGAAAAACAGGATTTCCAATGCATGGACTAATATGGTTGGCAATAAAAATATAAATGTTTTTACATGGAACGGAAATAGGCAAAGTTGTTGTATTTGATGTTACTAAAGAGAGATACTGGCTGGTATTGAATAATATGGTGATTATGGCTAATATTGTTATTAAGAGTAATAATGCCATCTGAAATAGAACAGCCATTCCAACCCTAACATTTGGAAGGACTGTACTCATCCAATTAGTAACTTTAGAGCTCTGTTCACACAAAGAAAACACATGAAATGCATGAATAAGATGCTTAATTATGATATATTTCTGTTTCTTAGAGACCTAAATGGGAATGAGGACAACAGGAAAAACATTAAATTCAAAATTAAGGTAATTAAGAGTTACAAAAGATTCCTTCCTTCTCTACTTTTTGAATCACATTCCCCTGGTGTACAACTTTCTCCTCGAAAACAAGTTTGATACTTTTGGGAAGGCATGTTAACTCTTTCTAATCACTGGGGTGCTGATCAAGGGTATCCAACTAGAAGCGTACTAAGTATTCTCTAGTGCCACCTTCAACATAGCATAATGTGAATTGCAGTGTGGAATTAAACTGAACCATGGTGTAATTCAGGTGATTAACAGACATTTATAGAGTGCATAATGTGTTCAAAACAAAGTTTTAGATACTTTGTGGAATAGAAGGATAAATAACATTATTCCTGTTTAAAATATAATCATGTATATAAGTATTATTATAATGTAATAGTTATATTATTATAATACAGTGTAGATTCTGATGACTACTATAAGATAATTAGAAACTCTTAGAAGTAGTGAGAAAAAATTCTATTTCTTTTCCCCTTCTGCTAGAATTAAGGAATGCTGCATAGAGGTGATATTTGAGTCAGGCTTTCAAATATATAGTTAGGATTTGATCATTTAATTGAACAAGGCACCAAGAATCAAAACTGTTATATATACCTAGGAATCAACTTCCAATCTCCTTCTCTCCTGCCTGGAACATAAGACACTACAAAAGTAACAGCAAAACCAACTAAAATTTATATAATACTTTAAAGTTACTTTATTTACATTATTTAATTTCATCCTTGGAACATATCTATGTGGTAGCCATTATTATTTATATCTGTTATACAGATAATGAAAAAATACAAAAGTTAATGATTTGTTCACAGACCTAGTAAGTATATGAGGCAAGAAGTGAACTCAGATATTCCTAACCACATGATGACTGCTCTAATGTTGAAGGTTGGCTGATGCTGAATTGTGGCGGGATTGAATGCCATGATCAGAAGCTCATTTTTTAATGAGATATGGAGTAAGAAACCAATGGCATTTAATTAGAGAGCATCTAGGTAATCCAATATAAATGTGTCAGCCCTGAAGTCAGTATTGCTCATCTTAAATTCAAATTTGTCCTCAGACACTTATTGTGTCCCTGGCAAGTCACTTAACCCAATTTGCTTCAGTTCCTCATCTTCAAAATGAGCTAGAGAAGGAAATTGTATATTTGCCAAGAAAATCTTAAATAGGGTCACAAGCAGTTGGACATGATTTAAATGACTTAACAAGAAAAAAATTGTAAGTATTGATTTGATCTTGTTTTCATGTTAGAAATATAGCATATCAAACTAGTGATCCATCTAAAATTTTCCAAAACAGTTTTGTGCCCTAACTTTTTTATGACTATGTAAAGTTACTTTATTACAAGTGTCATATCTAGCTTTCTAAACTGCTTTATCAGTCCTTGGTTGTAGCATGCAAACAAGCACATAGAGTAACTTGAATCAGATCTTTTGATTAAATGTTCAGTGAGTTTTCCATAATACTATATTTCAGCAGCTTAATGTCTTTCACTTTAGAATATATATAGATATATACACACATGTATAACATAGATATACATACACATGTACAATGCAATATATTATGTAAACATATATTTGTATGCACAAATATACATGTTTGTGTATATATATGTCTGTGTGCATATATAGACACATAGCACACACATGTATACACATCTGTTTGCATATTTGATAGTTTATCTCACATCCTAGCATCATTCCTGGAATCAGTTCTCACCAAGGTCCAAGTCCAAAATCCCAGAGGCTTTCCTCCAATGACTTTGGCTTGTATGGGTTTCCCATATATTTTGACAATATCTGACCTGGTATCCTGACTCCAAAATTTCCATGGCTCAGCTTGGGAATAGTATTCTACTTTCTACACTTAGAACTGGAGAGAAAACATGAAACAAACCCAAAGACACAGTCATTTTTCAGAGCCAGACAACCTAAAGGAAAAGAAAAGGTTTTTGTTGTTGTTTTTTGTTTTGTTTTGTTTTGTTTCGTTTTATTCCTTCACCCCACTTAGTATATCATTCCCATTCAGTTACTTAATCAAAACTGTAATTCCTAGATGACAGTAGAAAAAAAAATCTGATCAAATGCTTCCTTTTGGTGGTTTTAAAGACACAGCTAATTATCACTACTTGGGCAATAGAAAGAAGCTGGGTCCCATTATCTGGTAGGACGTCTTTGCAAAGCAGGTCTCCTACATGAGTGCCTCTGTCTTAGGTGATCTAGATCTAGTAAAATCCTCATTACAAAAGTATTGTGATAAAGGATGTGGGATGAAACACTATAAACACAATGTTTCTATCTTGCCATCAGTCACAGCCTCACTACAATTTCAGTCTGCTACTAAAAATTGAGATCACAGTTGAGGTCTCTAGGTGAACTGATAAATGAAATTATCCGTGACCCTCAGCAGAGCTCCTTTCATCCATTCATTGATGTTCTGCTTGTGCTTGTTTCCCAATGGTTAGCAAATTGCTACTTACTTTTTATTGTCCTATTCCTCGTAACATGAAATTACAAACTACCAAAGAAAAATCTCGCTCCAAACCCAGCTGTTTATTCTCGCATCCTGTACATCTAAAACTTTTTTTTTTCATTCCTTCCAATGACATATATTCACCTTCAGTGTATCATGTCTTCCTCTGTGTCCTCAGGAACTAATATATAGGAAAAACAAATTTTCCTTCATTTTAGATTTCTTCATCTCAAAAATTGTTCTTCCTCTGACTCTCACTGCTTCTTGGTTCCACATAGATGATAATGAACCTTTTTATTCTCTTTCCAATACTTGTGATTCTCTCAAATTCTTGATTCTCTGATCCCACTCATGAAATTAGAATCCTCACTGCTCTCTAAAAGGAGTTTATATAGATAAAGGAGAGCATGAGAAGTTCTCTTATATAAAAAGTGCACAAAGAGAGAATTTTTACAATAGAGGGGTAATGGTAGGAGTGATGGAAAATGCTTAAATCTCACTTTATTGAGATTTGACTCAGAGATAGAAATATGTACATATAAAACATATGTGTGAATATGTTTACACACACACACACATCTAGTTGTAGATAGAAATATAACTCACCCAAAAGAAAATAGGAGAAGGGGATAAGGAAAAGGGATGGAAACTGAAAAGAGAAGGTAGATTAAGGGAGGCAGTGCTTAAAAGCCAACTAGACCTTTGAGGAGGGTCAAGATAAAAAGAGAGGAAGAAACAGAAAAAAAAAGTATGGAAGGAAATACAAAGTAATAACTGTGAATATAAATAAGATGAACTCGCACATAAAATAGAGGCGGATAGCCAAATAGCTTAGGAATTAGAATCCAACAATATGTTCTTTACAGGAGGTATACACTTCAAGCAGAAAGATACACACTGAGTTAAAGTAAAGGACTGGAGTAGATTATAATATACTTTAGTTAAAGTGAAAAAATGAAGACAGGAATAGTACTTAGAATCTCAGACAATGCAAAAGCAAATTATACCTAATTAGAAGAGATGATCAAAGAAAATACACCACCCTAAAAGGTACCATAAATGATTAATGAGTTAAAAATTAAATAATGCATTTATTTTTAAATTATATTAATGTTATAAAATTAATAAAGATTAAAAATGCAGCAAATATATGCTGAGTATAAACTGAGTGTAATCCATAAAATAAGAGGTAATCCCTAATTGATAAGTGATAAAAGGCTATAAAGTAGTTTTCAAGAGAATAAATTAAAACTATCTACCATTACATGAAAAATATTTTAAATCACAATTGCTTAGAGAAATACAAATTAAAACAAATTTGAGGCAGCAAGTCACTCTTACTAGAAATGACAAATGCTGGAGGTGATGAGAAGAAATTTGTAAAGTAATGAGCACCTGGTCCAAACATTCTGAACAATTTCTAACTCTGCCTAATGGGTTATTGAACTGTGCATACTCTTTGATCCAGCAACACTACTACTAGTGCTATACTCCTAAAAATTACAAAGAAAAAGGAACTATATGTATAAAAATATTTATAATAGTCCTTTTTTTTTCTTTTTGTGATGGTAAAAATGAAAGGAATGATCATAAATTGAGTAGTGATTGAACCACTATGGCATATGATTTTGATGGAATACTATTGTGCTAAATGATGAGACAGTTGATTTAAGCAAATATTAGCAAGATATATAGGATCTAATGCATGGTGGGAAGTGAGAAGAATCAAGAAATCAATGTTCATAGTAGCAACAATGCTGTAATTATGATCAACTGTGAAATTCTTGGATACTCTTAAGAATATAATGATGTATATTTCCCTTTGAATATAATGATATATATTTCCAAAGGGCTAGTATTGAGAAAGAAAGAATGCATGAAAGAAAGAAAAAAGAAAGAGACAAGTAAAGAAAAGTGATAAACTCAGTGAAAATTGAAGTATAATTATCTTACTTTATTTTTCTGGTGGGGTTGTATTTTTTTTCCAATATAGATAGTATAGAGATATATTTTGCCTGATTTCACATGTATAATTGATATCCTACTGGTTGCCATTTGAGTATGTATAAAATGATAAAAGATGAAGAGAACTGACAATTCTAAATTTAAAAAAGAAGATAATATTAAAAATGAATAAAAAATTAAAGTGTTAAAAATGCTCATTGCTACCCAGTGACATTTCCATATTCTCCTACCAACATCATGTGACAACTTCTCCTTCCTTTGGGACCTGTATATTCAAATGCACCATCTAATACATATCCTAATGAATATGGACCTACCTAATCTCAGAATATTCTCTATGGACTCTCAATGAATACCATGCTTGGTTCATGGTCTATTACCATACCCTGCCTTATCCATATTCTAAGTCACTTCACCATCATTGATTGCCTCTCAAATGACCAAAACTCCAAATTCCTCAATTGAATTAAATCTCCTATTATCTACTCTTCTGTTTTACTTTAATTATACACGATAGTTATCTGTTTATACTGGCCAAATTTCTCTGCTTATATAATTAAGGTCTTTGAAATATTATATGATCAAGTGCCTTGCCATTTCATTTTTTCTTACTTTTTTATTTTATACATATTTATTTTCATTATATGATCAATCTATGTACTTACCTAGATCATTCATCACCTCTCCTAATTTGGCAATCATGAACCTTGTAACATTTCAGTTCCACCCTATGCTGTAATCCTGTGTGCCTTTCTACTTGTCCTATCATGTCACATATTCCTACTCCTCAACTCTGGATTATTTCTATCATAAATTTGCTCTATTCTTTTTCTCATATTGCTGAACAGAGCAGGAAGAAATCATACAACCATGGCTGTTCTTTTTATATGTTTGTCTGTATTCTTTTTTAATTTAGTAAAGTATGAGGGTAAGGAATTTAGCCTAGAGAATGGGTATGAGGGGGTGTTTGGGGAGTTTTCGGGAAAGAAGAAAAGATTTGGAACAGCTGTTGTGGAGAGAGGAAGAGATAAAAAAATCAATTTGGGAGAAGTAATTGAATTGTCTTACTTCAGTGAAGGCCCATTTGAGTTTGGGTTACATTAAGTTGTACTTTACTGAAAAAAATAGAGTACATTCACTTTATGTTCTTAGCCTCCCCTCTGCATCTCACAACTCTTTAAAATCGACCTCCTCTATTTCCTCCTTTATTTAATTCTCTGCTATCTAAATAGCCCTTCTCCTCCCGAAGAATAATTTTTCTCTGCATATATGTTTGAAATCATGCCATTCTTTCTCCAAAATATTGCCCTTATTGTCATGTCTTCTCTCTCTAATTTGCAACTTTGCTCAATCTATTGATTCCCTTTACCTAAGAATAGCCCCATCTATTCTTTACCCACACAAAATACTTTTTAGGTCACAATATGCCTATCAGCTTTTGCTTATACTTCTCTTTCTCAAACTGCTTAAAAATAATTAACTACCTTTGGTTTCTTTAATCCCTTTCTTCTTACTCTCTTTAAAACATTCTGTAATTTTTATTCCAGCCTCATCACTCAACTAAAATTTCTTTCATCAGTTACTGATAAAGGACTTCCAGGAGCCAAGATAGCAGTGTAAGCAGTAAATCATTGTAATTCTCCCATATTCAGCTCCAAAGAACCATAAAATGTTACCTGATAACAAATCCTAGAACAGCAGAACCAAAAAAAGACAGGGTGAAATAATCTTTTAGCCCAAGAAACTTGGAAGATGGGCAAGAAAGGTCCATCTCACTGGTAAAAGGAAAGCACTGTCTAGTGAATGAAGCTTCACAGCTAGCCAACATCAAATCCCACCTCAGCAAAATAGACAGAGATCCTGAAACTCAATGTATTAGAGCAGGTAGTGTAGCCAGGGGAACTAGCAGATTCAAGCTACAAGAAAAACTATTTTTTTCAGAGTAGCTCCAGGCAAACAGACATCCTCCAGGAGCTAGATCCTGCATGCTTCAGTGTAGGCTCATTGGGTCTGAATACACAATGCACCACTACTAGAGCCCCAGCTTAGAACCAGGTAAGCTGTCAAACCCCTTTACAGACTGAAGCAACCTTAGTCACTCCATACCCCATCACAGCTCAATACATCAACCGAAACAAAGTACCCCTGTAGACCTTATAGCAGCACCAATGTTGCACAAGCTAAACCACCAGGGCTTGCAACCACTGACACAAAAAACATGATGACATATTAACTCTTGTACCTTGAAGGCAGAAATCAATTTTTTTAAAA
This sequence comes from Myrmecobius fasciatus, assembly GCA_023553655.1. Taxonomy (NCBI): domain Eukaryota; kingdom Metazoa; phylum Chordata; class Mammalia; order Dasyuromorphia; family Myrmecobiidae; genus Myrmecobius; species Myrmecobius fasciatus. Next base: position 40,184 of record JAJPUD010012624.1, on the reverse strand, counting down.
AAAGAGGGGGGAAGCAAGCAAAATAAAACAAAACAAAAATATGACCACTGAAAATTATTATAGTGATGGAAGATCAAGACACAAACTCGTTAGACAAAAGTGTCAAAAGATCTGAGCAACCCCTTTATCCCATCCTCTCCAAAATACGGAAGTTTCTTCAAGCCCAGAAAGAATTCTTGGAAGAGCTCAAAAAAGAACTTAGAAATCATATGAGAAGGGTAGAAGGAAAAACGGAGGAAGAAATGAAAGTGATGCAAGAGAATTATGGAAAAAAAGAGTCAACAACTTGGAAAACTGCTTAGAAGTAGAAGTGACCAAATACAAAAGGAGATACAAAATTCATTGCAGAAAACAACTCCTTATTGATGACCAGGCAGGATTTATACTAGGAATGCATGGATGGTTCAATATTAGGAAAAATATTGCCATAATTGATAATATCAATAACAATTCCAACAGAAATCACATGATTTCTCAATAGATGGTGAAAAAGCTTTTGACAAAATACAGCATCCATTCTTATTAAAAACATTAGAAAGCATAGGAAAAAAAGATAATGTATCTTACAACAATAAGTAGGATTTATCTAAAACTATCAGTAAATTATCTAAAACCATCTGTAATGGGGATAAGCTAGAAGCCTTCTCAATAACATCAGGAGTGAACTAAAATGCTCTTTAGTTCAACTATTATTCAATGTAGAACTAAAAGTGTTAACTAGAACAATAAGAAAAGAAAAAGAAATTGAATTAATTAGAATGGCCAATGAAGAAACAAAACGATCATTCTTGGTAAATGATAGGATGGCATATTTAAACAAATTTAAAGTATCACCTTAAAAATTACTTGAAATAATTAACAACTTTAGCAAAGTTGTAGAATATAAGATAAATCCACATAAATCATCAGCATTTCTTTAAATGACCAACAAAGTCCAGTTAATCAACTATGATTAATATAGAAATATATCTTACATGATAACACAAGTGCAAACGATAATATATCGCCTACTATTTTCCAAAGAGGGCAAGGGAGGGAGAAAGGGAGAAAAACATGGAACTCAAAAATTTGTAAAAATAAAAGCTAAATATTTTCTTAACATGTAACTGAGGGGAAAATTAAATATTAAAAGAATGATGATTTTGGTATTACCATTATACATTATATCTTCTTAATCTTCAAACTCTTTTATCTTCCTCTAGCATTTAACATTTTTGACCACTTGATCCTCAGAGATCCTCCTCTCGGAATTTTTGCCAGATATTTTATCATATCTGCATTGTTACTCTTTATTAGTTTCCTCTGCATATTTATTATTCCTATCATAACTAGTGACTGTTGATGTACCACAAAATTTTGTCCTGAGCCTTTTTCTCTTCTCTACATTCTCTCACTTGGCAACCTTATCAGCTCTTATTGATTCAATTATTCTGCTAATATTGCCTCTATATAACCTGCATATGTATATTAAACCTTATTCTCTCTCCAAAGCACCAATATTGCATTATACCCATTGCATACGATGAACTGGATGCCCTGAAAGTATCTTAAACTCAACATATGCAACTTATTATCTGTATAACATACACTGTTGTTTTTAGGGAAGGTTTTATAGAGGAGATGAGACTTCAACTGGCTCTCACAGAAGAGGGAAGATTTGTATGGGTAGAAAGAATTCCACCAAGGGGTAAGCTCAATGAACTTATATTCTACTGGGGTATATACATGTAATGGAAAGAATGATTCTGGAGCCAAAGTGACTCTGACCAAGTTTATATCCTAACTTTGACTCTTGCTACCTGAATGATCTTAGACATGCTATTTAACTGTTTCTAGGTTTCCATCTCTTCATCCTTAAAATGAGGCACTGAACATAGTTTTTAACATATCTTTCTATGAATAATTTTTTTTTCTAGGCCCGACCTGTGACTTCACTAGTATTGGTATACTTCCAGTTATAAAACTCTCACTATTGATGTAATCTTGAAAGTATATAGTTTAGAGATTAATCTAGGCAACTGAATGGTTAAGTGATTAGCTTATTCCATAATGAGTAGGTGATAAAAGAGCCACTTGAATTAAAGCTTTTCTGACTTGGAGATCAAGGCCCAATCTACTAAGCTGTGGTAACCTCTTGAATGAAAGTATTACATACCATAGAATATAAAATCCAAAGTAAAATTTTTTTGAGAGCAGGGATTGTTTTATTCTTTTTCCTGATATATCCCTATCACCTAGCAAAGTTCATAGAATATAGAAGGTACTTGGTGATTGGTGCCAAAAAATAATAATAATAAGTGGAGGAGAGAGAGAAACTAAAAACTGTAGGCTCATGGAAAGCTTCACAGAAGATGTGGCATCTTGTAAACTTTGAAGGAAGGTAGGAAAGGCAGATTGTTGAGTTTAGGAATTGGCAAATAATATATGTTGACAAAAAACAGTTAATGAATGGAAGTACTATGAATATACTAGAAAGGTAAGTGGCAACTAGAGAGTAAAATGTTTTAAGTGCTATAAAAAGTAGCACATATTTCAACCTGTAGGTAATGGGGAGACTGCTGCTGTTTTTATCATCATTATTATTATGCAAGTGACGTAACATCTATGCCTTAGGAAGATTATTTTTATTGTTATATAGTTTTGTCAAACTCAAATGGAAAATAGGTCATTAATCCATACCTAAGATTCTGATGGCAACATATGAAATTAGAAATATACATATGAACATTATTCATGTTCTTTTGTATTTTACTCTAATGTATATTTTATGTAATTTATGCAAATTTTTTATCTAAATATTTCCCAATTACATTTTAATCTGTTTTTGGTTTCATGTGCAATCAGTGTGTACCAGCATGCTGCAGTATTTTGACCCCCTTTCCTGTAGAAAATGAGAGAATGTATTAGAGAGGGGAGAAACTGGAATTGATTAACTAAATAGCAGGCTAACATAAGAGAGGAATAGGGTGATAAGGAAGCCCTTAACTAGGATTATGGCTGAAGGAAGGGGCAAGACAGAAGAGATGCAATGATAGGACCCAACTAATGGAATATGAGTTGTTGAGAAAAAGGAGAGAATCAAAGGGGATTCAGATAACTTGAAGAACATCAATGATTTTACAGGGATAGAGATGTTTGGATATACGGCAGATTTGGGGGGTACTGAGTTTTCATGGAGCTTGAGATGCTTATGGAATATGTATTGGGTAATGTATTTTTTGAGATTGTTCAGACTGTAAATGTAAATTTCAGCATATTTATGTGGAGCATATTTACTTGAAACCATGACATTTAGGTAATTATTGAAAGCAAAGGTGATCCAGCATACTGGGTGAACCTTCACACAAAGCACACAGGAGTGTAAAGATATTACAAGTAAGGGAAATGAGGGGACTAGTGAAAGATAGGAGGACAATGAAAAACTGGTATCATATGGAAGAGAAAATATCTAGGAGAACTAATGCATTAGGTTTCTAATTGGTCAGGCTACCTTAAATTTCTCCCCATAGCAATTTGTACCCCCTTAAGTTACCAAAGGGGCTATTTGTGTTCTACCTCCCTTAGTTTCCTTTTAATCTCAACCAAAGTCCCACCATCTGTAATAAATTGTTCCCAATCCCTTAAAGATTACCTCCATTTTATTCTGTATATATCTTGTTTGCATATAATTAGGGGCATATTGTCACCCCCCATTAGACTTATAACTCCTTGAAAATAGGGATTGCTTTTAATTTGTTTCTTTGACTTTTTTGTATCCTTAATGCATAGTACAGTGGCTCATCCTTAATAAGCACTTAAATGTTTGTTGATTTAATTTGACTTGAAAAAGTTAATTTTCTAGAACATAGATCTGACCATTGTTCTCTCCTCTGGCATAAATGCTAATGAATTGTTATTGCTCGCAGGAAAAATGCAAACCTGTTTGGAATTCATATTTTTATTTATATTTTATTTTATTTTTTACCATATGGACTCATTGCAGTCTAATAAGATTTTGCTTATTTCCATATAATTTTTGTTCCATTCAAATTGACCTTCTTTCTCTTCTGTATACATAAAAGATCATCTCAAAATTGAGTGGATGTCTATCAGATTGGGGAATGGCTGAATAAGTTATTGTATATGAATGTAATGGAATATTATTGCTCTACAGTAAATAATGACCAGGCTGATTTCATAAAAATCTGGAAATACTTACATAAAATGATGCTAAGTGAAGTGAGTAGAACCAAGAGGACATTGTACACAGCAAAAAGATTATGTGATGATAAATTGTGATGTATTTGGCTCTTTTCAACAATGAGGTGATTCACAAGACAAACTAGGCAATAACTATAGCAATTTGGTTTTTGATAAACCCAAAGACCCCAGCTTTTGGGATAAGTATTCACTATTTGATAAAAACTGCTGGGAAAACTGGAAACTAGTGTGGAAGAAATTAGGGCTTGACCCACATCTAACACCACATACCAAGATAAGATCTAAATGGGTTCATGATCTGGATATAAAGAGTGATACTATAAGTAAATTAGAGGAATGTAATATAGTTTACCTCTCAGACCTATGGAGATGGAATAAATTTATGTCCAAAGAAGAACTGGAACTCTTAATTGAAAACCAGATAGATAACTTTGACTATATTAAGTTAAAAAGTTTTTGTACAAACAAAATCAATGCAGACAAGATTAGGAGGGAAGCAATAAATTGGGAAATCATCTTTACATTTAAGGGTTCTGATAAAGGTCTCATCTCTAAAATATATAGAGAATTGTCTCATATTTATAAAAATTCAAGCCATTCTCCAATCAATAAATGGTCAAAGGATATAAACAGACAATTTTCAGAGGATGAAATTAAAACTATTTATAGTCATATGAAAAGGTGCTCCAAATCACTATTGATCAGAGAAATGCAAATCAAGACAACCCTGAGATACCACTTCACACCTGTCAGATTGGCTAAAATGACAGGAAAAGTTAATGATGAATGTTGGAGGGGATGTGGGAGGGCTGGGACACTGATGCATTGTTGGTGGAGCTGTGAACGGATATAGCCATTCTGGAGAACAATTTGGAGCTATGCTCAAAAAGTTATCAAACTGTGCATACCCTTTGACCCAGCAGCATTTCTATTGGGCTTATGTCCCAAAGAAATCATAAAGGAAGGAAAAGACCCCACATGTGCAAGAATGTTTGTGGCAGCCCTTTTTGTAGTAGCTAGAAACTGGAAATTGAATAGATGCCCTTCAATTGGAGAATGGCTGAATAAATTATTGTATATGAATATTATGGAATATTATTGTTCTGTAAGAAATGACCAGCAAGATGATTTCAGAGAGGCCTGGAGAGACTTACATGAACTGATGCTGAGTGAAATGAGCAGAACCAGGAGATCATTGTACACGGCAACAACAGTACTATATGACGATCAATTCTGATGGACATGGCTCTCTTCCACAATGAAATGTTTTAAACCACCTCCAATTGTTCACTGAAGAAAGCCATATACACCCAGAGAGAGGGATGTGAAATGTGGACCACAACATAACATTCTCATACTCCTTGATTGATGTTTGCTTACATTGTGTTTCCTTTATCTGATATATCGTTTGTGTAGACAAGATTTTTCTTGCACAACAATGACAAGTTTGGAAATATGTATACATATATTCGATTTGCCAATATTTTAACATAATTAACATGTAGTGGATATCCTGCCATCTAGGGGAGGGGTGGGGAGTTGGGGGAAAAATTTGTAACGGAAAGCAATGTAAGGGTTATTGTTGAAGAATTACCCACACATATGTTATGCAAATAAAATTTAAAAAATAAAATTAAAAAAAAAACAAAAAACAATGAGGTGGTTCAAGGCAATTCCAATAAATTTGTGTAGGAAAGAGTTGTCCACATCAAGTGAGAGGACTATAGAGACTGAATGTAGATCACAACATAGTATTTTCACCATTTCTTGCTTTTTTTTTTCTTTCTCATTTTTTCCTTTTTCCCTTTTGATCTAATTTTTATTACATAGAATTATGAATATATTTAAAATTAACATATTTTATTTTAAATTTAATTTTTAAGTTTGTATTATTTTGATTTTTAATTTTTTAAACATTTTTTAATTTAAAAAAAATTAAATATTAACCTATATTTGATTCCTTACTGCTTATGTGAGGGGGAGCCAAGCAGGGACAAATAAATATTTGGAACACAAGGTTTTATAAGGGTGAATGCTGAAAATTATCTTTATTTCAAAAAATAAAAGCTACTATTATTTTATTATTTTTAAAATTTTAAAGAATCATCTCCAGTTTCTAAGACTTGATGCTCACTGATATCCAGACTTAGAAGAAATTCCCTATTCTTTACCTCTTTTAACTCCTAGATTTTTTTCAAAACTCATTTCAACCATTATGCATAATGATTACCTTGATCTCGTCAATTATAGGCACCTTCCCTTTGCTCCAAGATTACCTCCTATCCAGTCTGTCTATATTATACACATATAATGTGTGAATGTGTGTGTATGAGTAATTACTGTTACAATGTAAGCTCTTTGAAGGGAAGGATGATATTGATTTTATCTTTGTATTGTCAGTGCAGTGCCTCTCAATTTATACTTAATAAATGTTTATGAATTGATTAACAGCATTATCATTGATCCATAGATAACACTCCATTTTACCACTGAAATTCAGAGAAGTTAAGTGACTATCCAAGGTTAGCAAAGATGACATTTGAACCCAGATTGTCTGACAACAGCCAGTATTTTTTCAGTATACCACATTGCCTCCTTGATTGATTGGTCAGTAATTTCAAAAGCAGCGAAGGGGAGGTCAAGAAATGTGAAAGTTGAAAAAAACCCACATCTTTCAAGTGATTTGATGTAGATTAGAAGGTTTAATCAGTGTCAGGTGTCAACATCTATGTCTGTGTGCTATCCATAAAGCATCCCATTCCAAATCAAGTTCAAGGTCTTTGGCAATACTTTTCAGGTAGAGAGAATTAAAAAAAAAATCTCCTGGAATTCTAATGTTAGTATAAGTCATAAACTTAGGATCCTAGAATACCCAGGTGTAATTTCTGCCCCCTTGAAACCTGCTCAGTTGGAAGGTATGGTTGCTTCATGCTATAATAGGATAAAGTAAATAACAACAAAGCAAATAAAATTACCCTCAAACTCTCCCATCCAAGCACATGTGGATTTGGGAGTAATCTCAATCTCTTTGCAACAGGAGCAATAAAAATGTAATTGTTTTGGAAATGGGCTTATGCTTTCTGCTAACGTATGATTCTGAGCAACCGTGGAGATGTGAAAATGTTAACATGGGAACAAGAACAGTCAAGTGAACTACTGACTTTAGAAGGATAGATTTCTGGCTTATACTTATGTAGGCATTCAATGACTATATGTCCATCACTTGAAATTATAAATTCTGAAAACTTCAAGAAGTAGAGTGACCTTGAAGCTGATAGATCAAAGCAAAAAGAAATAGTTCATGACATTAGGGGAATAATACGTTTCTCATTATGATAGAAACATGTTTTTAAACTAGAATCCAAACTGAAATTTGACTTCAGAAATCAACTAGTACAAAAACATATTAGGAAATAATACCTGATATTTCTTTAATACTTTCTAGTGAAAAAATACAGATGTTGCATGTTTATATATATGCATATACATATATATACAAATATATAATATATATACAACATATGTATATATATGTACACATATATTCATACAGAAACAAAGACATACATATAAGTATAAATATATATGTACAAATATATGTATAGGCCATAAAACAACTATCTAAGGATGCTATTATAAGAATTATTGTTCCCATTTTTCCTATTAGAGACCAAGCAGTTTAAGTAATTTGTCCATAATTACACATCATGTATATGTCAAAGGCAGAATCTTGAGTTCAATTTTAAATACTTGACCAACTACCTGACCATCTTGGTAGCAGAAAGATACAAATCCACATCTTCTGATTCATAATTCCAAATCAGTGCTCTTTTTGTTGTTGTTGTTGAGGCAATTTGGGTTAAGTGACTTTCCCACGGTCACACAGCCAGGAAGTGTTAAATGTATGAGGCTAGATTTGAATTCAGGTCCTCCTGACTTCAGGGCTGGTGCTCCATCTACTACACCACCAAGCTGCCCCTCAGTGCTCTTTCCAATAAACTATGCTGGCAATGGAAGCTTCCCCACCTCCTGAATATTAATATTAAAAACAGGCTATTATGCATAGTGATAGACCAACTGAATGAGTTAACATTTTGGATACATTATGGAAAGTATGGTGGATTTGGGTACAGGTCCTGTTATTGCCTCTTATTATTTTTGCTACTATAAATTCTGTTGTTGTTTTCAATCTGCCAAATATAGGGGATGGAAAAGATAACTTTAAATGTTTCCTCCAACTCTAAAGTTGATGAATCTGTGAGATGACATTTTGAAATGCTCATGGTGAAATCCAGATGAGTTTGAAGGTTTGATGAAATAGTCAACAAATATAATTTTAAGATTCACTCAAATCTCATTAAGAAAAATAAACAATTGATTTCATATAACAATATAAAAGTTGTTTTAATAATTCATTATTAATACAATTTAATAATAATACTTAGAATGATGATAAAAGCAAAACCTACATTTAGGTATTTCTTATGTTTAAAAATGCCAAGCACTATCCATTTTAGTCATGTCTACTTTTTCATGATCCCATTTAGGGTTTTATTTTCAAAGATATTGAAATGTTTTGTCATTGCTTTCTCCAGCTCATTTCACAGAGAAGGCAAATAAGATTAAATGACTTGCACAGGATCAAACAGATAGTAAGTGTCCAAGGCCAAACTCAGAAAAAAAAATGAGTCATTTTTTTTGTAATTAAAACTTTTTATTTTCAAAACATACGCATGAATAATTTTTCAACATTAACCCTTGCAAAACCTTGTGTTCCAGTTCCCCCCTCCTCCTTCCACTTTCTCCCCGTGATGGCAAGTAGTCCAATATATGTTAAACATGGTAAAAATATGGTAAATACAATATATGTATACACATTTATAAATTATCTTGTTGCATAAGAAAAATCAAATCAAAAAGGGAAAAAATGAGAAAGAAAATAAATTGCAAGCAAATAACAATAAAAAAAGTAAAAATGCTATGTTGTGATCCACACTCAGTTCCCACAGTCCTCTCTCTGGGTGCAGATGGCTCTCTTCATAACAGGATCACTGGAATTGGTCTGAATCATCTCATTGTTAGAAAGAGCCATGTCTATCAGAATTGATCATTGTATAATCTTGTTACTGTGTACAATCATCTTCTCATTCTGCTAATTTCACTTAGCATCAGTTCATGTGAGTCTCTCCAGGCTTCTCTGAAATCATTCTGCTTAACATTTCTTATAGAACAATAATATTCCATAACATTCATATACATAACATTAAGCCATTCTCCAACTGATGGGCATCCATTCAATTTCCAATTTCTTGCCACTAAAAAAGGGCTGCCACAAACAAAAAAATGAGTCATTTTGACTCTCAGCCCCACACTCTAACCACTGTGTCATCCAGCTTTGCACTATTTAACATAAAGTAGATGAAAATGGCAGTTTTCTAATATAGCAAACACAGAAAAGGAGAAAAGCTGGAGGATTTATTTAAGGAATATAACATAGACTAGTGGAAAGAACATTAAATGGGGAATCAGGAGATCTGAGTGAGTCAACATCTGTTTATTGACTGACAGGGGGCCAAGTGCCTTAGTTTTACCATCTATAATAAAAGAAAAAGATGTTTTCCCAATTACCCAATGGGTTTTCTAAGGCTAAACAGAAATCTTTTAATTCCTCTGAGGAAAGATATTCTCTAAATCTAGTATGTGATTCTCTTCTTATTAACCATAATCTTGAGCAATTGAGATAATAAAATTCAGGGCAGGCCATCTGTAATTTGAAAACTTGTCTGCAAATGGGAATTGAACCCTCAGTTCCTTTGTAAAATTGGGAGTGAAGTTAAACATGGGACAGTCCTGGGGTGGTGAATAGCTCTATTGATTTCAGGTCTGTAAGTAAAAGAAAACTCAGTAACAGCAGTCATGAAATTTCCAGTGTGGCAGTCACAGTGCAAGTGATTAAGAGCCCTGTCTTTCACCTAAAGCATTGCAATTCCACCTTGTGAGGTTTAACACCTCACCTCAAGACTCAGTCATGTCTCAAGTGACTGTGAATTGACATCACAAACACACCTCCAAATTTAACAAAGGGAAGGAAGACAAATAGAGGAAGGAAAGAAATGCTTTCATGCTTAAAGAAACTTTTTAGCTGAGATTAAAGACTAAGGCAAACTTGAGGGGGAAATCACACACACACACACACACACACACACACACACACACACACATAAATTAACCAAGAAACACTTCTATAACTAGAAATCGGGCCTGCCACAGAAGGGCCCAACAGTGTCCAGATAAAACACTACCATCCTTTACCTTAATGAACTCTGTACTGACAAGTCTTTTATGACAAATTTTGTGCTCCAGCAGTAGCTTCAAAACTGTATGGGATTTGGGGCACCATTTAAAGCTATATCTCTTCATGTCACACCCCTGTGACAAGTTCTCTCAGTCCTCATCTGGGTCACTAAATGGAGATCCCATGATAGGGAAAACTGACATCCCATTCATCTTGCTTTACATGAGTGCTTCTTCTGTCAGGAAAACCACATAACAATGTTAGTTTTATATACTCTCAAGAAATGTAGCTTTGGATTGGCCCAAAAGGAGGAACTCAGCTGTGAGACAAGAAAGGAATGCAGACACACCAAAGATTTAGATAACACCCTTTTTCTCTATCCCTCAGTCCACCCTCAAAACAACAGCCAAATATAATTATAATAAATTTAAAATCTTTCAAGCTTTTGTGTAATTTTTTTTAAAAGAAAAGATTAATTACCCTTCTAGTCTTGAAACAAGGGGAAAAACCTAGTATATAAAACAGAAATTATTCAAGAATGGGCTGGAAAGACAAGCTCTTTGTGCAGTTAATTAAATTTTATTAACATTTTACTTCATTTACTTCCTCTCAGGAAAGAAACCATCTTTTGCCAGCTGCTTAAATAGGATGGATTTCCCAGAGCTCAACAAGTTTCTTCTTCTTTTCTTTTCTTTTCTACTTTTAAGCACAGTTTATTTTTATTTTACTTGAGGTGCTTAATAGGCATGCAAAATTGACCTTCTAACTTAAGATCTTGGGGCAAAAATCTGATAACATTTCCCATTATGAAAAAATTTGTTTCTCTCCAGTCCTCTGTAATGTTCTCTCCTAGTTCTTAATAAACATTATGTTGCTCTAAGTAATGTCTAAATGATGTGCAAGTCAAATTAAAGGTGGCATTTGTCATCTATACAAGTAAAGCAACTCATGCACATAATTGAAAAAAAGCACGCCATCATCACAACGTCTTTTATTCCCGCTTCATCACCATGGTGCATGGGGAAAGAAGTGTGAAAATACTTACATCCTTATGAAGTCTAAAACTAATAAACACAGTATAACCGGATCTGTTCAACTGGAAATGCTTATTAAAGATGAGCTTAGAAAGGATTATAAAGTTACTGGCCTCAAAGGCCAATAAAAGGAACATTAATTGAAAAGGATAGAAGAATGGCAAGCTCTACTTTACTATTTAAAAAGTAAGTACTGTATACAAAGGGCAAGATTTTAAATTTTCAGGACTTTGAAATACTTCTTTAGAAATGTATCTTCTTCTCCACCTCCTCTGTGAGATTTGCTTCAACATGTTATGTGATATAATTCTTTCTGACCTCTTGCCCACAATGCTTCTGGTATCTGAAAAGGAAACTTCTTGGAATCTATCCACTTGGTATGAAAGAATAAGCTATACTTAGCCCCCACTGATATAAACCATCAGAAATAATTCTCTATTGCCCAACATTTAATATACCAACGAGGGACACCGCCCTTCACCTGGATCTCTGAACACTGCAAAATTCAATTTCATAACATGGTTTTCTGATACCTGTTTAGTTTAGATTAAATGTAGGTTAAAGTGTAATCTTTCTGTAATCTGATCACAGTCCTGCACAAATACTATGGCTAGGGGCTGGACATGAAATAGAAAACATCAAATTGTTCTAAACTTGTTCATATCCAGCTTAGATAGTCGAGATTCCCCAGTGGCTTCTAATGCCCATCCTGCATCTCTGGAAAGATGCTGCATCTCCTAGTGAACTTGCAGTGAACTCCTCTAGAGTGATGCTCATTTATCCTTGCATGTTTCTTGTTTGTCAGACTAATGGTGAAATAACAGCATCATGTAAACAAAGCAAGACAAAAAAAGCTGCATAACTGTTACAGTTAGTGACATTAAATATTTACCATGGGTGTTTTAAAGTCAGATATTTAATGTTCTCAAACAAGTCCAATGTTTTCTAAGGATTTTTTCATCAAATATTAAGATTAATTTTCTGATTCTTTTAGGACTGTGGATATCTTTTTTTAAATGAGTTTTACTTTGTTTTTCCCTTTTAAAAAAATTGAAAACTACTAAAGAATTTTTAGCTTTCTTTGTCTTTTTCTGTGATTCTACATCTTCAGGTGCAAATTCTTTGATTAAATCTATCTTATCTTTGAGGCATCTTGTAGTTTGCTGATTCTGTTGCATCCACATTACCTGAAGGGGGTTTGGCTCAGGCATATTTGATCTTAGAGGAATTATATAGATCTCAAAATAGATTTCATTTTATTTACAATGTAGTGTCCATAAAGTTTTGCAAGTAGTGGGACTCAAAAGGCTATAATGGTTGTGTCCTATGAACAAATTTTTTTTATATTCCCCTTAATATAGAACTGCCCTTAGGAAAGGATTTGATAAGCTCATTCACACTGAGATATGAATGACTTGAAATGTTACTCTTCTTGGGGTATTTGTATTATAGTGCTGGATGAAACTCTCAGCCAAAGGACTTAGTACAGAGTAGTAGATTTTAGACCTTATTATTTTAGAAGAGAACTTTGTTATATACAATAATCATGAATCCTCCCTTCCCGCCATGCCTGAAATTCTTTTATAGGACAATTATGTTTTCTAAAGACTTTTAAGAACCAGAAATTTCTTAGGAACCAGAAATTATAGGATTAGCTGTATCATAACCTAGCAGTATAAATTTGGAAAAATTGCTTAACCTTTCTTAGACCTAATTTGTAAAATGGTGAACATATATATTTATTTAGTAGTTTGTAATTTATTGACAAATTAGATATATGCAAAAACTTCTTTAAAATTGTTTCAAAACTTAAATTTTTGTTTTAAATTCCTTGAAAAGAGGTACTAGATTTTATTTATTATTTCCCTCTCTCACCTATTAGGCTTTGCTTGTAACAGGCACTAATACACGTTTAATTGATATTAATGAAATTACTATACATCATCACTAAACTTAAAAAAATATTGTTTCTATTTCTTGTAATTTTAATAGTGCTGATTATCCAGTATGAAAACTGCCCACTCTTTCTATTTCTTCTCTCCCCTAAACTGCACTGAAACTTTAGCTATTTTTCTGCTCATTAGCTCTTTATTAGGCAGTAAAGGAGGAGTCAGATGAAATGGAAAGTGATGAAATGCAGTGATTAGTCATTAGCTATTTACATAAAAGCAGTGTGGTAGAAAGTCAAAGCTAATTAAAAATTAGCTTAGAATGTTGGCAGTTATCAATTTATGTATGATATTCTTGTATCCCATTACAACCAATAACAGATTTGACTTTTCTTATCTAGGGAATTTAGATGATAATCACAGTTTATCTATGTGTTATGCATTTATCTGACATCTAGGTTTCACTTAATTTGTAGCAAATAGCATAAATACTTGTAATAAAGAACTCTTGTTCAATTTTGTTCACTTGTTTCTGAGTATGAGCATTATCTTAGTAATGGAAGACTTCCTTCCAACATAGTGAACTTTGCATTTTCAGAATTAGTCCTTATATTTCTAGGGAGGGTGAGCAGAAGCTTTTTCAGAGACTGGCAACACAGAAGACTCACATATGCTTCCATAGCTATTGTCATGATTCCCTTTCTTTTCTCCAAAATGGCAGTAGACAAGCTGTGAACATAACAGATTCTCAGAATGTGGGAACCTGCCCAGTGGCCCTATTGTCCTTTCTGTCAGACTATAAATGCAGCAAAAAAGACAGAGCAGACAGTTGGCTGCAGATCTGACTGCCAAAAGTAATAAATAAAAATGTTTAAGCATATGTCTTTTTCAAATGGGATTGTCTTGATGGCCCATGAAAATGACTATATTAATTTGACAAAATAGCTAATATGTGAGCAAAGGAGAAGTTTAATATTAGGCTGTAGATCAAGCTGTCACTTGACCTCAGCTTCCAGAAATGAAGTCTTGAAAAAAAAAAATGAGGAGAAAAACTAGCCATTGACGCCTAAATCCCAGAATTTCAATCTTTAGTTTATATTTCATTTTCTACTCTGAAGATCAAGACTGCTTAACTACTTTGAAGACACTTTGGTAATGTGATGGGATCCCCTTGGCTGTCATCTCACAATAGCAAGGATTTCCTTTTCTTCTCTAATATCTATGTACCAATATTCTAATGCAAATATACTCTTTTGTAGCCTAAAATTTGTAGTTCTTAACTTGGGAGATTGTTAACCTTTGAAAAAATATAATATATAACTGTTTTAATATAATTGTTTATATCTTTGTAATCCTATGTACATTATGCATACACATACACACTCATACAGTTAATAAATCCTATTTTAAACAGTACAGAAACCAGAAATAATTATGAGAGTGATATGACTCCTTTTTTTTTACCAGTTTCCCCACATTTTCAATTTAGTTACATCATTTTTCATCCCTAGTTCACTGGGTCAAAGTGATTGGCAAATAAAATAGATTAACCAAAATAGATATACAATATGGATCAAAATTTCTGTCTGTCCTCTATACCAGTGTTTAAATCCAAGTTTAACATAGATGTAAGAACTTAGATATTGATAAATATTAATCTTCACCTTCATTCTGGGGATAAAACTGGGAGGTATAGATGATCATTAGGGAACTAATGGAATATTATATTTAGAAGACAACTGAGATGTCAACTAGTCCAATCAATTATCAATTCAAGGATGCATTCTGAATTATTTTCAAAGAATAGCCATCTGACTCTTTTTGAAAATTATTAGTTGGTTTAATAAAAATATGAGAGAATAAATCATATTTTAATTGATGCAGATATCAAAGAAAATTAAAATATTCCTTGCTCTTGTCCTAGGCAATATCTATTAGGGTTTAAGGGAAGATAGTGGGCAAGATACTCAGCACATGTTACTTCCTGTCCTCTCTCAGGCTAACCTGCTGTCTTGCATCCTCTGGAGTATTATGATTGGTTTACAGTTGGTGGTGTTGACTAGTTTTTGTCAACAAGATATGAATTCCTGGAAAAATTATGAAGGCCGAGTTAGAAGCAAGATTAATGGTCTATATGCATTTGGAGTCAAAGGCCATTCCTTTAAATTTATCTCTGTCACTAATTACTTTGGCTAATCTCTTTACCTTCCTACATTTCAAATACATCATTTATAAAATGATGGCTTTAAACATGTTAGATTCAAAGGTCTTTTTCAGCTTTACGTTCATAATCCTATTACTTCATTGGACATCTAATATATTCAGCCAAAATGTACTTCCATATAACTTCCACCTATGAGCATCTGGATATTGCAGTGGACAGAGTACTGGGATGGGAGTTAGGAAATTCTGAGTTTAAATCCAATCCCAGATACTAATTGGATGATCCTGGAAAAGTCAATTAAATCCTATTTGTCTTAGTTTCACACATGTAAAATGGCAACATCTTGAAGAAAAAAAATGCAAAACACTCTAGTATGTTTGCTAAGAAAATCCAATGGATGATGTCATGGAGTCACCTAGAGTCACACAGAACTGAACAATACTTCCATCTGATGTTCCTTGCTTTATAGAAAATCACAGAATTTCAGAGATAAAAGGGACACCTGTGGGTTACCTAAACCAACTGATAGTGTCCCTATAAATCACCACTACTATATAATCTATGTCATCATCCAGTCTTTACTTAAATTACTCTAATGATGGTGAACTCACTATTACCTGAACTACCAACATAGAACTCAAAGTCCATCAAGATTAACCCCTTCAATTTACAACTAAGAAAATGGAGGCCTAAAAATTGTCATTCAAAGTGATACTGATAGTAATTGTCAAAGGCAGAATTTGAATCAAGATCCTCTGACTCCAATCATAGCACCCGTTAAAAACTTCAAGTATAGTATGAATTACACTTTTGGATAGTTTCAAATCATAGGAAAATCTAAATTTGACTTTATGCAATTTCCATCCAGTGCTCCTAGCTTTGGGGTCAAGTAGCTAATGTTGCAGTGGATAATGCTCTGATCTTAGAGTGAACAACTAACTGTGTTCTAATTTAGCCTCAGCCACTTACTGGTTTGTGGCTGTGATCAAGTCATTTAAATTCTCTCCTTCTCGGGCTTCTTAATTTTAAAATGTTAACAATGATTTAACTTACACCACAAGATTATTTTGAGAAGCAAATGAAATATTTCCAAAGCACTTAGCACATAGTAGGCCCTTAATAGATGTTGATCTCCCTTTCCTACACCATTCCAATTCTGCTTCCATAAGATAACTTTTCAAAAACTTGAAAGTATTGTGGTCTTCCCAGTCTTGTCCCTGCTAACTAATCTAGTATCTTATCAAATAGAGCAGCTCTTTCATGCAGTGTTACTTTAAACAAAACATTGCTTTTTGTTTGTTTAAATCCCTAAATCTTAGCTTTCTCATATACAAAAAGTAGGACTTGGATTCAATTACCCTACTGTTCTGCCAACTTTCAGTCAATAATCCTATGATCCTTAATATTCCCTGATGTACTAGTTTATTAATAGAATAACAAAAAAAAACAAAAAAAGAAATAAAGAACAAATTAGTTTCATGTGATAAAACAAATACTTACTGAAGTTACTTGTAATTACCACTTCCTTTTCTTTCTTTTTATTTACAACAAACACACCTATTCTAGCTCCATTAAAAGAAGCACTTTAAATATTTGAGTACAGCTTACATGTTTCAACTTGTCTTTTCCAGGCTAACACTTCTATTTTATTTCAAACTATCTCACAAATTATTTCCTGACTCTTCAAAATCCTAGCCAATGAATCTTGCTTAATTTGTCAGCTTTCCATTGAAAATATTTCTTCCTGAATTTAACATACTTCAGATGCTGTTTGAATTGTTTAAAATATAATAGGTGATTATTTTCTCTGTAATTTAGAAACTATAATTCTTGGAATTCAACATTGCATTTTCAGCTTTTTTCAGCAGTGGTATTAGAGTATTGAAATATGTTTTATGCAGTCGATCAAAACCCATATTTAGTTTTTACTTTACATGTTATGAAGACCCCAATTCAAACCCTACTTTACTGTTTGCTACATATATGGACTTGGCTAATCTAATCATCAATATCCTTTTTTATAAAATGAGGGGATTAGACTAGATATACCCTATCAGGACGCTTCCAGTTCTAAGTAAAAAATCCCATAATCCCAGAATTTTGCCACCATTCAATCCTGTTATGTCTCTGAATCTATTAAGATGCTAAAACTTTTAAGATCTTTTACTCTGATCTGAGCCCTTGTACAAAGATGAAGTCAATATAATCACCATCATTTTGTTCTGGAGGAGCATCTTAATGAGCATCTCAGGAATATTGATTAGAAGGGAACATTTTGCTCAATAGACAACATAAGAATCTATCAGAAATGATGCTGTTATAACTTACCAGATGATAGAGTAATTGTTTTCTTACTGATCTTCATTGTCACAAAGAAAAATAAATTTTGTATCCTATATAGAGTAACTGAAGGTGAAATTAAAACAATTAGAAGGCAAATATAAAATATGTAAAAGAAAAAGGCTATTTAAAAACTGAAACATTTGCCATTCCCACTTAGCATTCTTTTTGTTCCAAATCAATCTCTAAGTTAGATATATAAAATCAAACAATTTGGGAAGCTTGTGTTTCAGGGACTAGCTAAGAAAATACCTTTCTAACTTCCCCCTTCCTAAAGTAGAGACTCCATCTAAACAAATCTTGCCCCCCAAAAGTAAGCAGATATCTATTCTGTCCAGTTAAAAGAAGTAAGGAGACTTACTAGGAAGAGTTGGGGGTATAGGGTGGCAAAAAAAAATGTAAGACTATGAAGAATGTTATCCAGAACAAACTACAGAAAAATAGGTTTTTTGTGCTTGAGGGGAAAAATTCTGGCAAACCTCCTGAGACTATAGGCCTCAGGAACCTCTCCAGAAATGATTAGTTTGATTAGGGGCTTAGGGCAGGTTCCTAAACCCCAAAATATGAGAACATTCAGATGCAGGATTTTTGCATCAATAGAAGGCAAAGAGGTCAAAGAATAAGGAAATAATTATACAAGAAACAACAAATAAGGAATAAAAAAAAATATGAGAAACCAAAAGACTAAGGAAAGAAGCTTGTGTAAAGCAAAAACAAAAATAACCTTTCTTACAAAAACAGACCAAAAATTTCCAAAATAGTATCAGAAAGATGTAAAAATTTTAAAAGAAAACAGAAGATATTCATACCAATTAAAGAAAAGCAATGAAATATAATATTCTGAAAAGCAAAGGTATACCAATTGCAACAAAAATAATACATCCTGGAAAATTAAGCCTAATTACAAAATTAAAAAAAAAAAAAGAAACCAGGGCATTCAACAAAAGTGAGGCAGTTAAGGCATTTCTGCAAATGAACAGAAACAAATGATTACCACCACCACTACCACCACCAAAAACAAATATAGGTAGGCAGAATATTTTAATTGTCTTGCCACTTTTCTGTGCTTAACAACAGAATTATAAGAAAGGTAAACAAGTATATATAAAAAGGTAAATAAGAATAATTATCAAATAAGGAATGAAAATTGGGCAATGCAGTCAGATGAAAGAAGGAATCAATAAAATTAATTTTCAAATAAAATCAATAACATCTAAAGTTAAATGATTGAGGGAATTAATAGCTTTAGCAAAAATACAAAATAGAAAATAAAACTACAATAAATAAGCATAATTTATAAATAGTGTTACAAAATCCAAGAATAAATAGTAGAAAGGGAAATCCGATTGAAAATATATTCAAAGTACTTGGGAGTAAATATTTGGGAGTAAAAGTAATAGCTCATACCCAAGTTGCATAAATATCACTGCAAAACACTTTGATGTCTATGGCTCTTCATTACTAAATATAAAACTAATTAAATAACTACATTTATTCAAATATCAGTGCTATAGAAATCAAGTCACAATGGACTATATCATAAAGTGAAACAAATTAGTAATAAAATATATGTGAGGGAACAAATGTCTAGAGTCAACAATAACAACTAAAATTAAAGGGAGAAAAGAACTTTTAGATGTCATTTACATTTTAAACAATGGTTGTCAAAATTATCAGGTAATGAATACAAATAAAAGTATAGGTCACTGAAAAATACTAAATAAACAAGAACTGGAATCAATTTATTAATCTTGTATTTGATAATTGAAAGGTGAGTGACTGAAATTTTTTAATGTCTCCTATAAACCAGACACCATGCTAAAGATTTTTAGAAATATTAACTTATTTGATCCTCACAACAACTCTACAAAGTAGGTACTATTGTAATCTTCATGAGTCATACAGATGACTGTATTTGACTATATTAGGCTATATTTAAACTCAAGACTTCCAAATCCAAATCCAACATTCCTTCCACAGATTATTAACTATTTCACAAAAACACAAACATGGATAAAAACTAATTGGTGAATGGCTTAATAGGAACTTTGGTGTTGGGGACTAACTTAGAAAGCAATTGGGTAGGGGTGAGAGTAGCAAGGAAGAAATATCCAAAATATCTCTATCTTTCATTAGTAAAGTTACGAGTCAGAGAAAGGAAAAGTCTCCAGCTACTAGATCAGATTTCTGAGAATTTATTATTTTACCAAGACTACCTGCTGTCCTTGCCCTAGTCCTCTGTCCAACTCTTCACCCTGAAAGAGCATGATAGAAAGTGTTTGGGGAAAAATGTATGCCATTTTTGCCATTTTCCTCATTTCCCTGTTTAATGTTGTTGATCAGCACAATAAATCAAGCCCTGGTTTGTCTCATTCATCTAATTCCATTGTGTGAATATTCATAGTTAAAATTTAACAATGGGTTCCTGAGAACCTGTGACAATAATCCATAAAACAAATATTTATAGGTCACCACTATATATATATTCTGCTAAACACTGGGGATGCAAACAAAAAAAGAGGTAAAATTCAATTCTTGCAGTCAAGGAGCTTATAATCTAATTGGAGAAACAACAGGAAAACAAGTGTGTGTGTGTGTGTGTGTGTGTGTGTGTGTGTGTGTAGTAGAGCTAGTGTGAAAACTGAAATGGAACAATCTGAAATGGAACAATACATTTAAGAAGGAAGGGCAAATCTCCTCAAAGCAAGAGCAACTATTGTGCCTCAAAATAGCCTTTGCTATCTGCTTCAATTGTTGTTAGTCACTTTGCAAATTACAGGTCTTGATTAGACAATGATGACCTATCATTGCCATAACAATAAAGGGATTACTTGAACAAAACTAAACTAATACTAACAAGTGTTGTTCTCTTTAAATAGAAAAGTAATTTTGAAATTAGTATGTTTTCTGAAGAAAATATAAGATGAGACATACTTTGAAAAATACATATCAATTAATTTGAGTAAAATGGATTTATCCAATTTGAGTACTAATAAAAAATGATCTCCTTTCTCTTTATTTGTAGCTGTGATATAATTTTCTATATCTTTGGAAGATCACTTTACAAATTACAAATTTAATAAGGACAAAGATATGGCTTATCAAAAAATTTCATGATTAATAAATGCTGGTTGAACACAATCTGTTCAAAAGTTATGATCTTTTGTGAACCATTATAATAGAAAAATATATTGAAAAAAGCCAAATGATAACTTAAAAGTATTATTTCATTTCTACCAGAAATTGCTAAATGAGAACTTCTTAATTTCTTTAATAAAAATTTTTAAATGGAAAATAAAATACATTGAAATTTGTATAGTAGAGAAATTTCACCAAAATGCCACTGGTAATCAGTTACCTGGAGGCAAATATGGGAACAGAGTTATAAACCCAAATGAAGTATGCTAACATTTCCCTCCAGAGTTTTCAATTCAAATTTTGGAACAGAATCAACACAAGGTAAGAGTAAGACATTTTTTCTGATATGAGACATTTTAGGACTGCAGAGCGGTCTGTAACTGGAGTAGGTGCTGGCCCAGAAAGCATTCAGCTATCATATCATTAAGGATCTTGAAGGGGCCCGCAACAGCAGCTTTGGGAGCTCTCAGCCCAGACCCAGGGAGTCCAAGAACTGGTCAGAATGAGCACAAGGGATCTTTTGCTGGCACTGTGTACAAGGCCTAGCATTGTCTGACAACTTTATTGCCCATAAACTGGATTGTAGATGCAGTGAAGAAGGGAATACTTTAATTCTGTCACAAGAAACCAAGAGGAAGGATTCTGGAAAGATGGTGGAGTAGGTTGGTAAATTTTAAAGTCTCCGGATTTCCCCCATAAATAGAACAAATTTGCTCTTCAGGCAAACATAGACTAGTGAAAAATTCAAGAAGACTTTTGATACTAACTGAGAAGATCTGAAGAAAGGGCCAGGGTTGGAGATTAACCTGTCTGAAGTTCAGATATTTCTAGGCTAACTCCAGCTGGGTAAGGTTGGAGGCTCAGCAGGAACCACAGAGACTTTCAGCTCCTGAATGGACTATTTGTGGAGTCAGGGTCTGAGTCCAGGAAGACTGAGGGAACCTTGGCTTATTGGGAATGTTAGCCCCAGATGTTCTGCTCAGTCATGGCCCTAGCTGAGAAGGGAACAGCACCCAGTGAGTGCACAGGCAGTGGGGCAGGGATGCTGTCAGCTGTGGACACTTAAAGGAGTGGGGAACTCTTGGTTTGAGGATTCTGTTCAGAGTGGAGAGCTGCAGGCAAGCTTGAGGCACCCTTTCCCCACTCTGCAATTAGAGGCACTTACACTAATACCTCTAATTTAAAAAAGGAATTGTCAAAGAAGAAAGAAGCCCACCAATGAAACCTATTGGGAATAGGGAAGACCAGGGTTCATCTTCAGAGAAGGTGAGTAAAAAAAACAAAAAACAAAAAAACAAAACAAAACAAAAAAACAAACTTCTACCTCAAAGAGTAATGTGAAATGGCTCCCTGCACAGAGAGAATTTATAGAAGAACTCAAAAAAAAAATGAAAAAATCAAATGAGGAATATCGAGGAAAACCTAAAAGAAAAATAAATATTATATAATAAAAACAAGATTATGAAAAAAAAAAGTTATCCAACTAGAAAAGGAGGTACAGAGTTATCAAAGTTGAAAACAATGTTTTGAAAATTAGAATTGGGCAAAGGGAAGCCAGTGAAGGTATGAGAGACAAAGATATAACAAAACATATTATAAAGAATGAGAAAAATAGAAAAGAATGTGAAAAATTTTATAAGAAAAATTACAGATATGGAAAAGAGATCAAGAAGAATAAATATAAGAATAATTGGACTGCCATAAAGTTATGACCAAAAATAGAATCTTTACACAATAACACTAGAAATAATCAAAGAAAATTGTCCTGGAGTGATAGAACATGAGGGGAAAATAAAAACAAACAAAAAAAATTTATTGATCAATATCTCAAAAAGATACTATATGGAAAACACACAGGAATATTATTGCCAAATTTCAAAAACCCCAGATCAAAGAGGAAATATTGCAAGAAACAAAAAAAAATCCAAATATACTGGAGCTACAATTAGAATTATATAAGACTTAGAAGCAGCTACAATAAAAGATTGCAGGTCCTAGAACCATATCTACTGATTATCAAAATAACCAGAACTGTGGACCAAAATATTACATCCAGCAAAATTATCTATAATCCTGAATGAGAAAAAGTTCAATGAACTTGCTGATTTTCAGGACTTTCTATCAGGCAAACCCGAACTTAATAGAAAATTTAACATAAGAGACAATATAAAAGATCAATTTTAAGAAACTTAGTATGGACAAACTGCTTAAACATGGAAAAATTATTTTTGTTTTGTACATATGTATATATATAAATACACATACACACACACACATATATATAGAGAGAGATCTGTATATCTCTGTATATGCATGTACGTATGTACGATTCACATCAAAAATAGTGTAGCTCAAAAGAAATATTGGCAGAGTTAAGATAAATATAACTATCATGTTGTACAAATGAGGTGTGGAGAAAATAGACATAGAGGCATTAGAAGGGGGAGAAGACTAGTAGTTCTGAAAATCTACTCATGTCAAGAAGGGTTCCAAAGGAAACAATACATATATACCCTAAAGGGAGAATAATAGCAAGGCAAGTTATGGAGCAGAATTTAATTAAAGAGTTATCAATGATAAGAAAGATGTGTATGTATGTGGGGTGGTTGTGAGTGTGAGTGTGTATATGTATCTGTATAATTATATATGTGTACATAAATGTATATTTTTTTAAATACAACTTGTTTTATGTGAGGAGGATAAAAGGGGGGAATAATAAAATAAATAAAGTGAGCAGCAGAGAACAAAAGAACAATTTTTAAGGAAGTAAAGAAAAAGTAATCATTCAAGAATGTAATTTCTTCTACTAAATACATACATATATACATATATGTATATGTGCATACACACATTATATATATGTGTATATATATATATATATATATATATATACAAATATAGAGGGAGTGTGTGTGTGTGTGTGTGTGTGTGTGTGTGTGTATACTTTCTTGATCTGGTAATTTGTTTTTATTTATTTTGAATCCTTCCTGATATTCTGCTGGCACATGACAATGTTGTTTTTTGTTTTACTTTATTTTGTTTTATATTCTTTTTCTTTTTTCCTTTTTCTTACTCTGTTTTTTCAAACAAACAAACCAAAAAGAAACCAAGAGCCATGTATCCAAGGCCGAGAAAAATGTTTGCTCCTGAGGATATAAGAGATCAAGGGTTATAGTCTCAGGGCCAAGACGAACACTAGTTCTTATGGCAACAGAGAAGCAGAAGCTTTTCCTGGGTAAAGAGCAGAGCACAGACCAGAAAAAGAACAGTTACTACACCTTTCCCTGGATCACACTATCTTGAAGGTACTGAAATCTGCAGAACCATAGAACTAACTCTGAAATCTGAAGATTAGAAAAAATACCTCCATACCCACTGCAGCAGAACTCAAATTTAACAGAGTTCAAGGTCAAGTAATAGACTGAGAAAATAAAAACAAAAGACAAAAAGAAATTGAAGTTAAGTAGCTACTATGGTGACAAGGAAGACCAAGATACAAACAGAAGAAAATAATGATATGAAAACTGAAACAACCAATGTCTCAAAGAAAAAAATACTTGGTCTAAGATTGATATTTTCCCAAAAGCAAAATCCTTCAAAATCAGAATGACTCAAATAGAAGCCATCCACAAGAAGTATTAAAAAAAAATTCAAAAGATTGGGAAAAAATGAAGAAAATGTAAGATCAGAAAACAAAAACAACTGAACTTAAAAACATATTGAGATACACACGTCTGTCTGCATGTGTGTGTGTGTATCCTTGATTACTTGAACACAATAACCAAAAAACCTTTTATGTCACATTTCAAGAAATCTTAAAATAGCTTCTTTTCTTCAGCAACACTATTTGTATTACTTTTCCTCTTCAATTGTTGTAATCAAAAGGATAATGGGAGTATATAACAATGCCAATAATAAAGTGCTGTTTTACAATACTTAAATATATATCATGCTTTTGGATTTTCTAAGCACTTTATATATCAGGTACTTCACTGAATTTCAATGCCATATCTTAGAACAAGAATGTGATTTTGCTATTTCAAATCTTTCTACACTCAAATATGAACTAAAAGTCTTTATTTTGGTCTTTTGGTCAAGGAAAGGACCTGAATAAGAAACTGGACTATTCCTGTAATGTTTATTTATGTATTTCAACAGACCATTTCTAAATTTCTCCATATCTCTCTTGTTTCATACCAGTAAGAGCTGCTAGGAGGGGAATTTTTTTTTCTTTATGAAAACATTCTAACAAATGATGATTTTCCCATTTCTCTACAGTTATAAGCATTGTATTTCTAATTGATACCCTTCTATAATACACAGCCAAAGAACTGCAAACTAGATACCGATATGTGCCTTTAAGGAAATAAAGAAATCTCTCAAATTATATTTAGTCACTGGCTTTCTGACTCCTAAATGTCCAGTGAGACATCAGAGAATGAAACATTTCTTTTTCTTAAAAGTAAACAAAAAAGAATTGAATGTGAAATATGCTTTGAAATGAAGCCTTTACATTGTATTGTCTTTTAATGTCTATTCTTCTGATCTCAAAAAAAGAAATGTGAACCCCCTAAAGGAAACATCATTCTCTATTTTTTGTTGTTATTGATGTACTATTGTGTTTTCTCTGTCTGTGTATTTGCAGGTTTTACAAACTAATACAGCTAGCTTTGATCTAATAATGTAAATAACAGCAACAACAAGGACAACAACAAAAACAAAAACAAAGAACCATGAGCTATAAAAAAGAAAAGAAAATATCAATAGTTGAGGAATTATCTTTAATTACAATTTGTAGAAGTGGTCAGTTGCCTTTAGTTTTTAACCAATTTACACAAATAGTGCACTATCTTTCTACATAATATATCCAAATGAATTCTATTATATATCATATTGCATTGTAAGTGCAAAATGTATTATAAATGTACACATATTTATATTTAACATAAGCACTTATATTTTCCATGTTTGCATTGTTTATACTACTCCTGTTTATTGTGTTTTCCCTTTATGTATAACTAAATTTATCAGAAGAATATATCGATTTGAAGTATTCCTTCTTCCATTGCATGCTGCACCTTGAGTAGTCAGTTAGACAATGCACATTTAGTATGCACCTATTGTGAGCCACATCGCCACTTAAATAGTGGGATAAAAGGCAAAAGGCAATCTCTGCTCTCATGAGTTTGACTGTCTAATGGGTGAGATGACACAAAAATAATTTTATTCATGGATATTATATTCATTAATAATAGGTCAAGGAATTACTAAACATTATAGATTAAGTTTTAGTATTAGTATTTAGAATATATTTTAGTTTTCCTACAAAAAAGGTTTAAAAAAACTGTGAAAACTATCTCAAGAATTTGTTGCCAGAAGCAATTGTTGTTAAATAAATGGAAAATAATTGTATCAACATTATCACCACTATTATCAACATTGTACTAGAAATGTTGGCTTTAGCAATAAGGAAAAAAAAAAGAAATTAAAGGAACTGGAATAAGCAGTGAGCAAATCAAACTATCACATGTTGCAAAGATATGATGATATACTTAGAGAATGCTAAAAAAATCATCCAAAAATCTACTGGAAACAATGCATAGCTTGAGCAAAGTTGTAGAATATAAAATAAACCCAGACAAATCATCAATATTTCTATATATATCATTGAGAAAACATCAGTAAGAGAGAGAAAGAGAAATTCCATTTGAAATTACTGTAGAAAATTAAAATACTTGGGGGTCTACCATTAAGACATACCCCAAAAGTTTATGAACAAAATTACAAAATACTTCTCACATAAATAAAATCATATGTAAACAATTGGAAAAACATCAGTTGTTCCTGGCTAAACCGAGCTAATGTAATAAAAATTACAATTCTGTCTAAATTGGTCTACTTGTTCAGTGCCATACCATTAAACTGCCAAACCATTAATTTATGGAACTAGGAAAAATAAAAACAAAATTTCATCTGGAAGAACAAAAATCAAGAATATTAAGGAAATTAAGGAAAAAATACAAAAGATGGTGTGTTAGTCGTATCAAACCTAAAACTATATTATAAATCAGTAGTTATCAAAACCATTTGGTACTGGCTAAGAAATAGAGTGGTGGATCAGTGGAATATATTAAATACACATGACACCATAAGCAAAGCCCATAGCAATCTCGTATTTGATAAACCCCTACACTCTGGATTCTGGAATAAGAACTTACTATTTAAGAAAAAAATTGCTGAGAAAACTGAAAAATAATGCCAGAAACTTGTGGAGACCTACATCTCACACCCTATACCAAAATAAAGTCAAAATGGATACATGATTTGGGAATAAAGGATGATAACATAAACAAATTAGGAGAACAAGGAATAATTCACCTGTCATATCTTTGGAGAGGAGAGGAATTTATGACCAGAGAAGAAATGGAGAATATTTGAAAAGCAAAATGAACAACTCTGATTACATTAAATTACAAATGTTTTGGATAAACAAAACTAACAGAAACAAGATTAAAAAAGAAAGTACAAAGCTGGGGGAAAAATCTTTACAGGCAGTATTTTTGATAAATTTGTCATTTCTAAAACTGATAAAAAATTGTGTCAAATATATAAGAATCCAAGTCATTCCCCAACTGATAAATGGTCAAAGGATAAGAACAATTTTCCAATGATGAAAGTAAAGCCATCTTTAATTATGTGGGAAAAAAAAAAGGTCTAAATCACTATTGATTAGAGAAATGCAAATTAAATAACTCTGAGGTACCACCTTACACCTCTCAGATTGGCTAAGATGACAGGAAAGGATAATGACAAATGTTGGAGGGAATATGGGAAAACTGGGATACATGCATTGTTGGTGAAGTTTTAAAATAATTTAATCATTCTGGAAAGCAATCTGGAACTGTGCTCAAAGGGCAATCAAACTGCACATATCCTAAAATTTTTATTAGTCTAGTTCTTGAACCATAGACACAAAAGCCACAACATGATTATGTATTTTGAAGTATTTGAAGTATTTCAAATTTAGTTGTACCTGCTAGAGATTTTGAAAATTCAGGATCTACCTCACTACAAGGTATCTCAAGGCAGAATTTTAATTGAAGATTTGGGTACACTTTAGTTTCAAAATCAACTAGGGTTATGAATGTATGTCATTTCATATGGGAAACCATGCTCCTATTTATTAGTTCTCTCTCTACCTTTTTAATTTGTCTTGTATAAATTTATCTGTATTGTATATTTCCCCCCTTATCCCAAAAGAGACTGTAGTCTCCAAGTGTGTGTGCAGATTTGGGAGTGAGGAGGAGGTCTGTTTTTCATTTTATCTTTGTAACTTCAGTACCTAGCAAAATGTCACATACTTCGTGTTAAAAGTGTTTTCTGGATTGTAATTAAATGGAAATATGACTCAAATGCTTTATGTTCCTCTCAAACGAAATATATCTCTGTATCTGTCTATCTATCTATCCTCCCTTTCTCTCTCTTGTATTAGTATGTCCTAATCTGCCATTCTAATCACTTCTAATTTTCTGTCTCTAATATATTATACTTTTTCCATATGTAGGAAAACAAAGTTGAATTGACTTTGAGAATATAAGTGTTTGGTTTAAAATTTAAAATTCCTGGAATTAAAAAAAAGATTTCAAATTAATTCATTGGTGAATGATTTATTTGAGTTCCAAGTGACTGCCAAACTAGAGGATTATTAATAATGATGACATAATAAATAAAACTGTGATTTAACTTGATTATTATTGAAATGCCTAGATTTATGAGCAGGAAAGACTTCAGCTCCCGTTATGGTGTTAGGTGATGAGCTGTCTTCCTTAATTTAATAATATTATTGTTCACCATCCGTTAATAATTTTCCTTAAGGTATTTCAAATATTTTAAATTGGGGAATGAATATAACATTGCAGAAATGCCCAAGATGATTTTATTAGAAAAGTCCAGCTCCTGAATTAATAGCCCTCAATTGATGTTTCAGATAGATAGTTTTGGAAAAGAGACTAATCCATTTGGGGAACAAGAAAGATTTTCATTGATGTCCCTAGAGAATTCTGCCATTGACATTCAGATTCATGCCAATCCCTTGGGGATAGTATTATCATTATATGATGTTTTATAAATAAGTTTTCATCTTTTGGCAGGTGACTTGTCACATGAAACACATTTTCACTACTAATTCTAATGACTGGGGACAAGTATTATATAGCCTTATTTAAGATGGAAGTATTATTTAATGAAATCCAAAATAGTTAATCCTTCAACATAGCAGTTATGAAAAATAATTTCACTATTCTAATATTTTTGGTCATTCAAAAGCAAATCCTGATTGAGCATATTTGATTCCTATGAATTATTGGATTAGACTTACAAAAGGAGAGGAATTCATAAATGTAATTTCAATGAAAGCAAATTCAGGGGCAAAGTCCATGAAATCTAGGTAGAAAGACTTAGACAGGAAAAAAAAAATCAGCGGAGCCTAAGAGATAGAAAGACCCATCCTGAGATAGTTCTTGAAAGCACAGGAAAACTGTTCTTTTTAAGGAGTTAAATCAAATTAGATGAAGAACTGTAAAGCAAGTTTAGGAGGGAAATTATCAAGTAATATTTTGCTACTTTTATATTTTAGTTGTTGAAATGTCTGAATTATACCAGGAGAGGTATATTAACCCACCTTTCCTAGTCAGAAGATTGCAAAAGTTGGAGCTGGAAAAGAAAATTATCAAATGTAATTCCTCCATTTTAGAGATAGAGAAACTGAGTCTTAGAGAAGTTAAATGATTTTCTTGTAATTGTAAAAATAATAATATTTATTATTAATTAATTATTATTAATAATAAAAATAAAAATAATAGCAGACATGTTCAGGCTTTTAGACTTTTTCATTCACCTAGGTATACATTTCTGCTACTATCTTCAACTTCTACTTGTATTTGTTTCACTAGAATTTATCTACTTTTGATGGTTATATATGAAACCACAGTAATATTACAGTGTAAATTTTAACAGGAAATCCCTGATGTAGAAACCGTATTTACTCTCTGGGAGGCTATAATAGGCAAAGGCAAAATCTTATGACTCAATATGTCAGTAAAAAAAAAAAAAAGCAGTTTTAAATACTTATCAAGAGTCATGAAGGGTTATCAATCTTAATGTTTCTCATGGAGATTACAGAGAAATTACTATTTTTGTATATATATTCGACAGCAATAACATGTATACCCCCCAGAAAAAGTTTGATTTTTTTTTTTTTTGCTTTTTTTTTTTGCTGAGGCAATTTGGGGTTAAGTGACTTGCCCAGGGTCACACAGCTAGGAAGTGTCTGAGACCAGATTTGAACTCAGGTCCTCCTGACTTCAGGGCTGGTGCTCTAAGCACTGCGCCACCTAGCTGCCCCAAAAGTTTGATTTTTTTAACTGGATGAATAGAGTATATCATAATTGTGTCAATGTTGTCCCAATAAAGGCACATTCAGGGAAAAAATGTGAAATAGTAAAACTAATAGACAATCTGAGCATATTGTGTCAAATGTCACATAAAATATTATACTTTAATTTGGAATAGGTCAGATATACTAAAATCCATTTATTCAGATATTTAATATAAGCATTCAATTCTAAATATATAGAGAATTAAGAACAGGAAGATTGATTTGGGAATCCTGGAACAAAACTAAACCAAATAAGGGTATAGGTAGGGATAAGAAAAGAACAGAATAATGTGAAAAATCAGACAGAGATAATCACTAACTTCACTGGTGATTGTGCTTTGAAGATAAGGAGCAGACTCGCCTGAAAAATTTCTTTAGACAAAAGACCTTAACAATTTGAACACTCTGTCCAAAACAAGAGTACAATCAATTGAAGAGGAGACTGATTCAACACATTTAGGAAAAGAAAAAAAATTAGTATTTTTTCATATCTATATATCACCATTTACCCTTCAAAATCTTCAGAGTAGATATCCTAGCTAATTTCTTTCTTTCAACTTGCCTGAGAAAGAAAGAATCAGTTCCCTCTTCAAATGATTCTATATCTGCTGCCATGGTTAAGCTGATCCAAAATCTGATTTTTTATTATTATTATCTTGATGGGTTCAGGAAAAGAACATATGTGACAAGCATTTTAGTAAAATGTCTTTGTGAAATTGCCACCTAGTGACAAAGAAAAAAAATGAAAGGAAAAAAAAAAACCTCTAATTACAATAACTTCTTAGTTCCCCACTGATTTTTCGAGCTTTTCAGATATGATATAAACTAATGGCTTCAGGAAAAGGGACCCAAAGATAGCATGTTATTTGTAAAGTGAATGGACCATAGCAATCCAATCCATTCATATTAACTCCTCTAATGTGAATAAAATCCGAGACTAATGGAAAGAGGTGACTAATTAGGGTACAATGATTGGCATAATTTGTGAAGTTGGCCAACGTAAATAGACTAGGCTATAGTTTGGTTCACATATAAATACAGTCAAAATTCATGGTACTATTGCTTTACAATTAATTACAATGGTAATTAATATGATAAAACAGAGTTGATATAAAAATTATCCAACCTTATAGAAAAAAAAAAAACTTTTGTCAAATATATGGGAAGTGTGTGCTACATTGATATATGGGGAAAAAAGAATAATCAAAGTAATTTTACGGGGAAATGGGTTTAAAATTCTTCTTGCTCAAATCATTCATAAATGAAAGGGATTTTTCTCTCTTTTATTTTTTCAGCTGATTTCTAATATTTTCCAATTGGCTTTTCATGCATAAAATTGTTGCATCTTAATCATAACAAATTTAACAGTCTTGAAATGCTGTCAATGTATTTTACCAAACTCCTCACTACTATTTCTGAATGACAGAAGTTTGAGAGCTTTTGGATGCTTCTTGAAGAGTGGGGTACAAGCTAATCTTATGGTCTGGTGTTATTTTGGTGTGTTGTTAGTTTTTCCAAATAATGTGCAGACTTCCCTGGTATTTTGAGTCAAGAGAACTTTTCCCACTGATACATTGCTGATCCACATTGATCAATAGTGATTCATATTATCTTCAAATCTGTTATATCTATAATTCTGAAAAGGAATTCGTTATAAATTTTGCATCTTTTTTTTTTGCAAGTGAATAGTGCAATGCTGCAAATGTAACTTTTTATTGGAGGTAACAATTAATTAGAACATAAACATATTAAAATTTAATTCTTCAAAGTTTCCCTAAAGATTGAGGTACAAAATTTTTAATGTGAAAGGGAAAAATAAATAATCATGTTGCAAATCAGGAATTTTTCTAAGGTTAGGCTTATTTAAAGTGATATCACACAGGATTCAAGAGAGGTGTGAAGAGGATGGAATGAAGGGGACAGGAAACTAGGGGAAAAAAGAGACATAGAGAGATCTATGGTGAAGAATCAGAATAACATTCAATAACATATGGCTATGAAAGAGATGATTCACCTATGATTCAGCCTAAAGAAAAGTAAGAGTAGAAGTCCTGTATTAGTCTTTCCTTTGTTCTAGTACAAACATTCTAATCTAGGCAAATTAAGTATAATTTATTACTTTCACTCCTCCCTCGGGCTTTACTTTAGAGATTGGGGAAAATGACATCTGCACTTCAAGGTCTATGCCAGTTTTAAAAAGTTGTATGCTATAAATAAAAAAAAAAATCACATTCTAATACTGACCTCTTTATAGAGACTTATTGGTATGTTGGGGATTGCACTATTTCTCTTTCCAAATACCTACAAACTAATGCATATCAAATATTAGTTATGCTATGAAGATCCAGTTAACAAGACATTCCTGCCTAAATACAGGCATTGTCCAATGTTAAGCGACACCTTAACTGGGAAGCCATTGGGTTTTTTATTTAACATAAATTTCAGTTTTCTCCCCAGTAAACAGAGGATTTGACTAGATTTCTGCTAAGATTCATTACAAGTTTTGGATTTCTTTTAAGAATAATTTAACATAGTAGATTTTTTTTAAGTGAGCTGTATCTCTGTCCCAGAAACATTTGGTGATGTATTATATTTCCCGGTCCCAAGTAATTTCTACCCAGCATGTCTCTGTATGGTGGTAAATCAACAGAATAGCAATCAAGCAGATGGTTGTGTGGGTAGCTGGAGGCATTAGTAGCCCTGCTGTTATGCTAGACCCAGAAGTCCTGATATCAGTTTAATTCTCCAGGCTTCTTCCTAGCATTCATTTTATTTTCCTAGCTGTAGGTGCTGGTCTTTCAAGCTTGTTGGGTGTGTGAAGATAAAGGCAATAAGGAACTTTAACTTTTAGCAAACTGGGATGAGAATCTAGGAAAAGGTAACAAAGTTCCCAATATTCTAGGAAAGGGTAAGACATTGGGTATTGAGCTAGTCTTTAGATGATGAAACTGAAAGGTGAAGTGAAGATATTACTTATATTCCTACCATTTATCAACACTGGGTCCTTCCATACAAGAGAGAAAAGATTAAGTGGCTGAAACAGATTGATTGTTTAAAAGAATGTTCATAAACTGATTTATATTTTTTAAAATAATTTTAATTTATTTAGATTACAATAATTTGACTCTGAACAAATACCTAATCATGAATAATATTTAAGTATTATTGACTCACAGTCAATGCAATTGAATATTGCTTGTCATTTGGTATCTTTAATTGTTCTCTAATCTGACATATATGTAGGCCTTCCATTGATTCACATTATATAGCTTCTATATCCACGAATAATCTTAATCTACATCCTCCCACAAATTCCCCATGAAGATACCACTCAGTGTCATGGAGGCCTTTCTCCGATTCTCTTGATATTTATTGGATGCAATGGAACACATGATTTGTCCCTTATTATCTTTTGCTTTTTAGATATGTACAGTCTACTTTCTGTTTTGGCCATGCATATTTCTGATAATATCATTTATGGTGTTTCTTCTACAAGTCTTGCCTGGTAATGTTATAGGCTACTTGACCCATAATGACTATCTCCATTACCCCTCTGGTGACCTTAACTTCAGTTCTTTAGAAACTGATGTTTCATAATTCAGAGTCATAGAGCATTAACAGAAGAATATGTACATCCCATTTTTTTAAATTGGCCTTGAATTTCATTGGTATACTAAACTCCCAATAAGGAAACCCTTTCTGCCAATGTAGATCAATGCTTGTTGTAAAACATAACCATGAAAGTTACTATGTTCCCAGAGTTCCTTAGTCTTTAAGCAAAGCTTTCTATATGTACTTCATATCTGGATGGCACAGGATAATAATTTTCATAAAATAACAGCACAATAGAATTTTAGAATTGAGAGCCCCCTTTCATTGATGAGCTAGAAGAAAATTTAGAGATGATCTAGTCCACTCTTTATATATCTCTGTTGATAAAGTAGAGATGTAGAGAAAAAGAAAGGATTTGCTTGAGGTAAAATAAATAAAAATGTCAGGTCCACCCATTCCAAATTCAAAATTCTTTCTAGTGCATCAAGATACTTAAAGAACACTTGGTCTAGGGAATGCCAAGCCATTATTTTGTGAGATATGAGTAGATCTTCAAATTTATATGCTTTGATCTTTAGCCCAATGCATTTTTACTTATATGAATAAATCAAATGAGAATATTGTAACAGATTATACAACTCAGATCTACATCTTAGAATGATAGTCTTGGAGCTGATAATATAGCTTAAATAATTAATTTTACAGATGAGGAATTAAACCTTTAGATAAGTGACTTGCCCAAAGTCATACTTGTCATAATTAGCAGAGGCAGAATTCAAATTCAGGGTGTCTGGCTTCAAATTTAGAATTTTGTATATTGTACCACACCACAGTTTCTAGAAATACCATACAAGTAATATTCTTAAAATGCCTAGTATGAGCATCCTATTCTGTTTTGGTGAAAAGAAAACCAAAAAAGCTAAGAAATTATTAAGTCAAAGAGGTTAGTTGACTTTCCACAGATTACATGACATATATAGCACATGACTAGAATCAGTTCATTAACAAACATTCACTGAGAACTGGAGTGTCCCAGGTATAAATCATTCTTAGCCATCCCTGTTTCTCGTTCATCCTCATTTCTTTCAAACAATGGTTCTTTTCATTTGTACATTTCAATGATTTTCTCTTCAAAGATTAAACTTTTCATTATCTTTAGAATAACTACTCTGACATTTATAATGTCTACCTAAGTCCACAAGCTTATAATGTCTATACAAGTGTTCAGACATTCATATTATCTTTCCAGTTCCAAGTTTACCTTTTTCTCTTTTTGCAATTTAGAAGGAAGCCTTGTTGACAGCAACCATTCAAAAATTATCTCACATCCACCTGGAACTACCCTCTTCAATGTTTCCAAAAAATTTTAGTGGCTAAATCTGCCCCTTTCTCATTCCTGATCTTGATGGATCTTTCTGTGGCATTTGACACTATTCATCACCATCTCTTCAAATTTTTCCTCTTATGTGTTTGTGATACAATTCTTTCCTAGTTCTCCTCCTATATGTCTGCCCATTCTCAGTCTCCTTTACTGGTTCTTCATATCATTATGGTATATTCTTAATGTCATTGATATTAATATAAAACTAGCATACCAAAAATATAATACAGCTCATAGATGCAATGATTCAACAGCTCCTCATTTAACAGGTGAAAAACTAGAGATGAGGTAGTTAAAATAATTTGACCAATATCACAAAGTTATTAAGGCTCAGAGGAAAGATTCAAAGCAGATCCTTTGACTTTGGAATTAGTATTATTGCTATTTTATCAAATGAGCTTTATATTATATCTCATTTGATTTATATAGTTTTTGCTTTCAAGGAGCTTACGAACAAAAAAATGGGCAACAATATTAGGGAAATGAATCAACAAGTATAGTATAAAGCAAAACGTGATAGGAAAAAAGAGAGATACTGACAAATTACTTTAAGGAAAATTGAATTTGGAGGTTTCATTTTTAGTCAGGAAACATGGAATATTCACCTGGTTCTCAAAAGAAGCAGAAGGATTATAATAGTCAGTGATGAGACAAGGATAAGTTCCAAGCTAGAGAGGCAGACAAGTAAGAGCACTATCAGGAGGATGGTGAAAAATATCAAGGAACAGTTAATTATCCAGTTAGCAAGCAATGTAGAGAATATAAAAGAGGTAATGTGGAATAAACCTTGGGAAGGAAGATGAAGCCAGACTATGGAATTATCAGAGATTGAAGATGTTATAATAACACTTGATCAAGAAAAAGCAGCTGTGGCCCCTGGTTGCCGTTGAAGTGAGGTGGAAGCATATGTGGAGAGAGAGTCAGTAAGTGAGCCAATGAGCGAAGCATGCAGTAAGTACTATGGCAACTGTAGAACTAGCAGACACATGTTGTGCATTGAATACTAGTCTCAGGGACACTGGTGTGTCTCTGTGTGTGTGTGTGTATGTGTGTGTGTGTGTGTGTGTGTGTGTGTGTGTTGGGAAATGATGACCTGAGTCTGATGGGTTTTATCTCTCCCTACAATGTTATCAATTATTGAATCAATTATTTAAAAACCAATAATAAACCACTGAAATTTTTGGAATAGAAAAATGACATAGGGGCAGCTAGGTGGCGCAGTGGATAGAGCACCAGCCCTGAAGTCAGGAGGACCTGAGTTCAAATCTGGTCTCAGACACGTAACAGCTGTGTGACCCTGGGCAAGTCACTTAACCCCAATTGCCTTAGCAAAAAAAAAAAAAAAAAAATGACATAGTAAGACAACTGCATGAAAAAGGAATATTTTAACAAATAAAAGAAAATAAATTGAAGAATTGGGAAAACTATGAATATAGGTTATTATAGTATGTGAAAATGACAAAAGACTGGAATAATATGATATTTATGTGCAGGTTATCATTTTTGATAAAAATTATTGTCACTCTCTCAGCATTGTCTAATGAGGCAACTAGTTTTCTTTCATCAGTTATACATCATCTCCATTGCTTGATTTAAGAAAACCTGAATTTGAACCTTGTCAGTTACTGAATTAACTAGGTGACTATGGACAAGTCCTTTAATTTTTGTCAAGCTAAATTGTCTTATCTAATGGTCATAATAATTACTGCATACACTTAGACTTATTGGGATATCCTTAAAGTGATATATGTGTTAGCGATAATTATTATTGAAAAATTATAGAACGTTTATTTTTTCAGATTTTATTTCCTATTCCTTGAATAATTCTAAATATTCTTCTCTAGAGACTTTCTTTTAATGGTCTCTATGCCAGTTATAAACCTTAATTCCTCCTCTCGGAAGCACATCAAATTCCCTAATAAAGCTTTTAAACAGATTACAATACAGTTCTAAAAATGCTGAAGTCATCAACCATCATTTTGTTATTATCATAACCTTTGAGCTTATTGTTATTCTGCATTTATATAACACCTTTATCTCCCAAAGTGCTTTTTAATCTCCAAATGCCAACCATCTTTTAGCTAATGTGTGGATTTTGTAATTGGTAACGTAAAAATGCGGGAATAATTCATTCAGGAACTGTTTGTTCTCCTTGCTTCTTAAGTAACTACTTTGCAGGATAGGCAAGATTCTTTCCCTATGAAACAATAAGGCAACCCCATAGGATGAAAATCTGGCTTGCTGTCAGACTGATCCTCTGTGATGCATTCACCTTTGTGCCCCTTTTCAGCAGCTGATCCCCCACTGAGATCTCTCCTTCCTCCAGCAACTACAGCTGTTTCTGCTTCACTTCAGTTGGCCTCCCAAGGCTTGAAATAATAGACTAAAATACAGGGTGTTTCAAAAGTCATAAACTATTAAAGCTTAAAACCGCACTACGACTTTTGGGACAACAAATGTCTCACAATATAGTGAACTGAAGCCAAGGAAAATCACCAGTGACAATTAATCAATATATAAATCTTAAAATAACCTAAATGTAAAATTAAACATTTCAGACATTAAACGTAAGTAGAAGTTCTTGACAATGCTACAAAGAGTATAAGATAGACATCTTGAATACTTTTAATAGGTAGCTGCATTTACTTATTTTTATATGAAACCTTGTCTTATTACTGATGGCCTTAGGATAAATCTTTTTTGAGTCAATATTATCATTTAGAGTTTATATAAAAGAATAAGTATCTATGAATCTGGAGAGACTTATCAGCATCTGCAGTTTAGCATAGGTGCTTATTTGTTCATATCCTTTTCTACTTATTGTAACTCCATGGCTAAAATGTGTCCAATAAATATAAATGAAATGAGGTCACCAGTATATCTTTGAAAAAAAGTACTGAACTAGGAATCAGGCACCCTGTCACTAATTAGTTTTGTAAACTTGGGCTGATTGTCTGTTTGACTTCTCTAAACCTGAGTTTTCTGTTTTTTTTTTCTTCCATAAAATAAAGTGATGAGGTTAGGTGATCTTTCACACCCCTACTTCTACTCCTAATATATGACTAAATATCTCTAGCACTGAATTCCTTCACTTCTATCCTTTGTCATCCCACCTTATTTTCCATTCTCAAAGTCTTAACCTAGACAAAGTGGAAAATCTCTTTAATGTACAATAACTGACAAAGTTTTTAAAATCTGATGACACTCCATCTAACAAATACACCTGTGGACATAATGCCAAAATAGAGTTTTATCCTATAAATAGTCATTGACTGAATCAGTTGGTCTTCAACCTGTTGAGGTTTTGTAGCCAATATCACTCCATTACCTTTGCCTACTGTCACAATTTGGAAAGCAGTTCAACTGATTTGTCTAGGGGGAGGGGGAAACAGCAGATGCTTCTGAAAGTCCTAATGAGAAAACCACACTCTCTCCCATTTTGAGGCTGTTTAGCTCATATAAAAGGCCACTTGCATAAAGCTGGCAAGTACAAGGCCCTGGGCTAGTGTTTTGCTAAATGTTGGGTCATTGTTCTCTGGTTGCCAAAAGGTGTATCTCTCTGTATGTGTGCATGTACAGAGACGATTCCATAATAAGACCATCTTCCCTCATTAGACTGTGAGAGAGAAAACAAAGAATCCTGAACCTAAGAGCCTTAGGAATAGCAAGCTTGTAGGTGAATGCCTACAATTCTTATTCTGTGAAGTAGCCTCTGTGGATATAATCTCTTGCAACTGTTCCTACAGTTACTAACAGCTACTTCTATTGAAAACCCAGAAAATAAAATTTTGACCACTAGTGTCTTAGGCACTTTTAACTAATTCAGCATTAGGAGTGCTATGATTTTAACAATGGAAATGACTAAGGACTATTCTATTAGTCTTGGATTTGAAACTATTCATATTTGTTGTCTTCCCTGTCATAACATGAGCTTCTTGAAAGCAAGTAATTTCTTACTTTTCTATTGGTATCCCAAAGTCATAACATAGTGCTTCATATATATTAAGTTCTTAAAAATATTACATTCATCCATCTAACCATCCATCCAACCATTCATACATTCATTCATTCATCTATTCATTCATTCCTAAAGAATTCTGTCTGAGGGCAAAGAATACTACAGGTTCTGAAGAATATGACATTATTTTATTCACATTATCATCTATATTCTTACAAGTATTTTCTGAGCCCTTTCCTTGTGCTGAAATGTTTGAGTCTCCTCTCCTCAATATATTAGGTGACCTATTGTTGAGGAAGTTCCAAGTGCGCTTAAAACAATAGTTGTTGAAGAAATATATTGAGTAATTTCATATCTTCTGGCAAGGCAAGGAAAAAATATTGTAGGTAGTTAATAAAATAAGTGCATAATTTATTTTAACACTATTATTTTAAGGGATTTTTATTATATTCTTTATTATTATTAATAATAGATATTATATTCTTTATTATTAATAATAGATAACAAATAATACATTAAGATGTTCAAGATTTTCTCTCATTTGATTCTGAAAACAACCTTACTTATCATGTAAAGAAAGTCCTAGTATTATTTCTATTTTATAGGTAAAGAAAATAAGGTTAAAAATAATTTTTGAAATTCATCTATGGTTGCATTGCTACTACCTGAGGTAGAATTCAAATTCTCATCTTCCTAACTTCAAGTCTGATGCTTTATATACCTAACTGATTTGCATGGGAATGGAAATGGTGTGTGTGTGTGTGTGTGTGTGTGTGTGTGTGTGTGTGTGTGTGTGT